>CALYDF020005082.1:0-14714 GCA_944474145.2 Dicrocoelium dendriticum | reverse complement strand
AGGCGACCTACGGCTGAAGCTTATTGATGTACGAAGAGATGTTGAATGTCACATTCAGCACCAACAGCTCACTCTCTCATCATTTTTGCCACCAGCTGGATAAAAACAGATCCCAAAAACTTCGAACTTTTGCTGTGAAAATGTTCAGTTTGGGTCGATATACTTGTGTGAGCAGACATCCTCCGCTTTGAATATTAACAGGAGCGGTGTGAGGACGAGACTAAGTGGTTCATACCTACGCGATAATTTGCATATCAACAATAGTGACTTTGATCCTGATCTGAATAGTTTATTGCAGTCGAGATATCAGTTTCACTCCTCACCATAAAAACGTACTAAACATTTGTAACATTTGTCGTTTCTGTTATAATCTAGATGGCAAATTGCATATGACGCGACATAAGTTTACCAATCTGTGGCCCTTCTTGTGAAAAATTTGGTCACCCCTAGTTTAATTGGTTCACTATCATAACTGGAAGCAACTAGCCAAACTAACACCTTTTTTGTGTGACTGAATCCGTGGTTTGTGGGCGGAAAAGCCAAATGATTAGTAATTGTCGTCGACTGGTTGAAACTAATGTGGAAAGGCTTGAGCAGCAAAGCATCCTTGTGATTTTTTCAAACTCTGTAACTCGCACGACCGCTTTTAGTGTCCTGGCCAACACTTTTCCGTTGAACTACATTGTTCCTTCCTCGCCGCCAGAGAGGGAAAGTTTACTGGGTGTGTGAGTATCAGGCCAGAGAACAATGAGCCTTCTCAGATTGTATGTTGATGAAGAGGTTAAGCTTAAAAGTAGTGTGCTAATCATGACGTTTGTAGGAATTCGATCTTTCATCATATAAAGTGATGTTCATCTGAACTGACTAGCACAATGGCTACTTCTGTTTACCTAAGTATATCATTCTGCAACAGGTGAGGATATAGTCGGACAACATGTCATGCACAAAGAGTGTAAAACTCAATAGGCTTGCATATAAGACAACAAACGGCTACGTAGTAATCCAGCGAAGCAAAGATGTCTTAAACAGATTGGCAACACTAAGAAGGCTTAACCCACCGATGATGAAACCGACTACACCGGTAATGAATTTCAAAGCACTGCAACAAGATCTAACAGTGAGACCGAGTCAGCTACCTTGGCGATGCGATCTACCGGCAGTTACGATATCGTCCATTCGAATAACAGGCGAAATCCTTCCACCACCGCTCAAAGGCGAGAGAACCCGTTTGTGAATTTCGACGTCGGGGCAATTCGTAGTGTGAAGCGCTTCTATCCTACTGGGCCACAACAAATTTAAAAAATTACTTTAATTGGGTTCGTGGCTCACTCGGAAACCGACTGTGAAGGGGCTGTAGCGCTTGTATACTTCTTTGCAGCCGTATTTCTTATTCTTATTCTCATTGTTTATTGTACAGTATGTTTTAATCAACTCAATCGTTACAGTTTTCGAAGTTGGTTCCACGTTGTTGGTCCCGTTTGCTGCTTGCACCTTTGTGATTTTGCTCGGCGTTTTGACCTACTCCTAGATGTAGCGCGCCATTGTCATTGTAACAAATTAACAGGTAAGGTGTCGTCTAGCTTAGTCTAGATTGTGCTTGTTACCTCCTTTTCTCTTTGCCTTCCCATTTCGTCTTCGGTGTCGGAGTAGCCATCTTCTTTTCGTTTTCATGTCATCCATCCAGTCACCTCACGAGCATCCGCTCGATTCTCTATCGCAACTGTGACAATGCCTTCCAGCTCGCCATGTGGTGTAGGACAGGCACACCCTTCATCCAGCTCCGAATTTTACTAGGTGGTTGTGAAATAACTGTCCAGCCGCCTGCGAAGCATCTGTTTTGCATTACAACCCCCACGACCTATTACCAAAAGGTACGCTCGGAACACGGAAGCTTTCAAAACCCTCGGCTGGTCGTGTAATATACGAACGGTTAGGAACTACCGACTTGCTCGAGCTACGCTATCTGCCGGATCACAGAGCTAGTTTTGGAATTATGAACAAATATTTATAACGAGCAAAAACGCGACTTCTGGATATTCCCTGTAGGATGACCAGAGTGGGAATTATAATATGATTGTTTAAAGTGAAAAGAAAAAGAGAGAATGCTGGTTTAAGTTGTCTAACCGAATTATTCGCATGAGCACATGCTTGTCTGCTCACCGCTACTTAGCTGAGAGGGACGGTGAGCACACTGCATTGATACGTTTTCCGATGGAAACAGACTTTGTTACGTAATGTAAATGGGATAGAGGCTAGTCCAGTCGTTCTTTTATAGAGCGTTAATGTGCGGGCGAAAATAACGTGAAAAGGAAGGGCGTACCAGGTTCACGATACCCGAAGCGAGGAAAGCTTTTGTCTGCAATCAAGTCGTGCTGTTTGGCTAGTTTGAGCTGGTGGCCTCTCAAATGGTAGTGTGGCTGATCGTGACAAGCGTGATTGGGGCTACACAGTATTTGGTATATGGTGATAACGTTTCGTAGGCAGCGGTATTCGCTGCTGCACAAGCTTAGGGTTTGCAGTCTACGTTGGTAGGGGAGGTGAAACAACCCACCAACGATTTTCATCGCCCTACTCTGCGACGTTTCAAGAGCATTAGCATCGCGTTTGCACTAGAGAAGCAACGCTTGGATCGCGTACTCCACATGCGGCATCACGTATGTACCCAGTCTTTGTGGTATACTTGGTGACTCGTACATCCTGAATGCCCATCGCAGGAGGCCAAGTGGTTGATTGGCACTTCTGGAGAAGTTTTCAACCTGTTTCGAGAAGCCAATGTCGTCTTACACTATTACTCCTAAGTTGATTTCCTGGGTAGCATGTTGAAGCAGTTACTCTCCTGGTCGATACTTATGAGTACATGGATGTCATACTATAAAATAATGTTATAATACCAATAAAGATATCAAAGCTTGGCAGGTCCTACTGGATCGTTTGTGTGAATTACAAACTTAAAAATGCACACTAAAATAAAATGCGTGTCTGTGGACTCACCATATTAGCCACGATAACACACATGTATTTCAGTTTGCCCCGATTTCGTGGAGGTTTGTGAACACAATGTCTGTCTGCGCCTTGTCGTCACTCACTAAAAAGAAATCAAATTAAGAAATGCAGATAACGTAATGCGTCGTCGACTCATTTTTAAGAATGGGTATCGTGGGCGCAAACATGACAAAGGTCGAAAGAACGTTACACAATTGACAAACTCGAAGGGGAAAATAATTCCATTGGTATTCTAGCCGGCTGTACTGGGTGGCTAGTTTCAGATGCTGACCCCTCGATTCAGGAGGTGACGGTACGCGTGACCGGTGTTATTCAAGATCTGGTACGCTAGAGGGCGATAACTTCTGCTGTTCACCCCTAGAAGTTCCAGTCGCAGATAGCATGGCAAGTGAAAAAATTGCTTCACATTTTTGGTTTTCCTTCGCTATGGGGTCTCCATTGCAAACAAATGGCGCCATAACCAGGGTTACCAGTCCTGGATCGTGTGTTCTACATAGGGCCTCAAATGCCCATTGAGCATTTGGAGGAAGATGAATGGGTCGAAACACCCAGGTGTTTTTCATAAGAGACCAACATGTTAGGTTGCAGTTTTTTGACGCCTTCCAGGATTGTGCCGAACAGCCGAGATCGTCTTGCATCACCACCACAAGGTGGAGCTCCTGTGAGACCGTATTCAAAAGTTGGTCACCAAGCTTATAAGGGCTTGTGGCGTAAAGGTACAGTTTTGCACTTCTTCGCATTAAAAGGAGTAGATTGGCCTTTGACCAATCAGAGGCACGGCTCAAGTTTTGTTAGAGCATATCTTTATGTTCCCGCCTACCGATCGCGCCCACTTTTTAATCGTATCGGCAAAAAGTAGCAAATGCGACTCCATGACGCGCGAGGTAGATGATTAGGATTAACATGCGCGGCCCTAACACTGATCATTGTGGGATACCGCAGTCCACGTCAATATGAGGGAGACCCGAACCCGCACCTGAGGACGCCGCTGAAGGATGAAATTTTTCGATTCATCCAAGAACAGGGTCCTTAATTCTCTACATTTGCAATTTTTGCAGAAGGATGCGGTGAACTAAGCGGTCCTCGGCTTCAGAAAACTCGAGGTAGGTAACATCATTGTCCGTCCCAATATCGATTATATTGGTCCAACTACCACGTGCAATCAGTAGCTTGGCGGTAAATTACCGATACTGTAGGCATCCGTCTGGTTCTGCTGATTTGAGATTAGACCTTTCTAGATAAGCCATTAGTGCCTCGGCTAAGTTTAAGTCTATCAGAGTTGAGAGCACCGGGAGAAGAATCACTGGGTTATAGTTGACAGGCTCTGAACGCCTAACACTCTTGAAAATAGTGGTACTAATACCCTGCCTCCACATGCTGGGAACTTACTGTTCATCCATGTAACTTTGGGAAATTCGGATTACTGCCCTAGCTATCCTCGTAGATGCTATCTGTAGTTCTTTTGAGGGAATGATGTCATCACCGGGGACTACAACTGCGCAACAATCGCAGCTTTTTCAATAGAATCATAGAATCATGGCTGTATCGTCGTCGCGGGTCCCACTCCAATGCTGATAGCAGGCGGAAGTTTATCTCGGGGTGGACAGTGGGGATGATACACAACTGCTACAAGATAAATGTTGTTGCGTCTCAGTCTTAGATTGCATCAGTGTAAGTATCTAATGAGCGTTTCCGGTTCGTATTGTAGGCCACCGTGGTAATATAAAAGTAACCCAGCCTTCTTGCTGAGATCATTTCGTAGAAGAGCAATACCATATATGGTGACTTCGGCGTTGCTGGGTGCAACCAAGCTTCCGTCACAAATATGTGGTTCCAAGCATATAATGCTTGACGTAACCGCTGTTTGGTAAGCATATTCAGGAGAACTTGTGTATTATTATACATGAAAAACCGTTTTGCTGTTCGCAGCACAGAGTCAGCGATGTGTTTTAGATATAATATTGTGCTGAATGGTGAAAGTTTGATCACTACGTGTCTCCGGTGGGACGTTAAGGCACTCACTTTCGTCAGATTCAAGGGTCCCACCGTACCCGCTTACACCACTTGTGTGTAACGTATGAAGTGTGTTCACCAGCTTAGTATCCGGACTGTGGTCGGGAAGTAGTTCGATTAAATTTCTACCCTTGTGTGTTTGCTTAGGGTACGCTGTTTTGATACTGAACTCTGAAGGTAGGCTGCTGCGATGTAACTATTAGCACTCAAATACTCTTGTTGCTACTTGTCTGGAATGAAGCACCATCTTCACAATCCTTGGACCGCGTCTTTTGTAACCTGGAGATCTGCGTAGCCTCGTGATTGATTTCGCTAGGAAGTTTTCGAAGAAGGGTCTCTCGGATGTAGCACCACTGCTCCCGGTGGTGGATGGTCGCTTTGCGCTTATCATGACCGCCAGCCTCGTGAATACCGTGTATAAGCATGCTCCTCGTCCCGTCTTCCTTGTGGTATTCTTCCAAGTCGTGCTTCGACTGTTTCTGCTCGCGCCACGGAATATCCGGGAAAATGCGGATGAAACGTGACCCATCCCGGAGGCAAGCTGTCGGTAGCAGGACAATTTCAGCTTCATCGGCAGAAGTCAATGAAAATCGGCTAAGTCTTGGCCCAAAGTAGTGCTCTAAGTATGGGTGAAGCATGACCCGTGTCAAGTTGGCGGGTTTAACTACGACACATAGGATGTCACACACGCAGTTCCACAGGTTAACACTATTGATTTGTTTTCCTGTTAAACAATGACGTAGAATCTAGAATGTGGGTGCATATTACCGATGGTGCACTAGGCGCATCCCGTGTTCAGATCAACCGCCCAGCGGGTCTGCCTACAGCCGATAGAGGCTGTGTAAGTACAGCTTCGCCTTCTTCATTGAATTTAGGACCAGTGGTACTGGCGGAAAGCCTAAGTTGCCGGTTGCTTTTTTCATCAATCAACGTTCCCACAAGCACTAGCGTCGACGTGCTACGGAAATTTAGGAACCGTTTGGAGAGTGAAAAGGCCCTGGCCATTCTTATTCCAGTCGGAATGGCGGCGGTTGTTTCAAGCGCATTTGAGCAACTGATGATACTGACAGTTAAAGCCACAAATGTCACGTTTTTAACGCGCCGCTCAGCGCTCCTACTCAATTTAAAAGTGGAGCCTAATTGGAATGACGGGGGTATACTCTCTATTACGTTTTCTTCTAAGGAAGCGATTTCGGTGGTACCCTTTTCTTCAATCGTTGCTATTAACCTTCCGACTTTCTGCAATAGTTCATGTAGAATCTTTATCAGGGTGATGACCATGCACACTGCATAGAATCACGGAGAATCTGGTCAGCTATTGTGTATCTTCAACTGGAGTACTGTGAGCGCAGAACACTTAGAAAGAAACTTGCAGTGGCAATTGGAACACTGAGATCCTGTTCGGCCCTTTTACTGGCATGAAGGAAGGCCCCAAATTACTGGCAATCCGGGCGCGGTAAAGTGGGCATATTTTTGTGTATGTATTACAAACCATTTCTTCGAGCAGTGCCCTTCAAGTCAGTGGTCGAAAGCATACGTTTGCCCGTCTGCCGTTATGCGTCGTATTGGTTGTTTTTCAAGCTCGACCTACTCGGTGCGTCTACGGACGGCGGGGTCGCTTAAGCTTTCTCTCGTACTCGCGCTGAGGTTTAAACAAAGCGATTGCGCGATAAGGATACAAAATGGCCGATAGCTGCTTCGTATAGCGGTAGACAGACGTGGCTGGTGGCTGGTCGTAATGACCTTAAAGATGGCTCTCGTTTGAGGCCACAAAGATTACTGTGTCGTTTGGGATTCTGCAAATACCGCGCATGGAGCGATGCGAAAACTGTGCTGTGGCGATAAGAGTTGTTCCACACAGGTTAGATCCAAATTCTGGAATACACTAAATTGCGCGGATGAAGCTGGAGTGAATGAGTGCAATCACACGTGTGTGTGATGAGAAGTCTTAGGAGTAAGTTCAGTTTGAGTACAAGGCCGGAGAGTTTAGGTCTGCACTCAATGTGATGCTAAACTTTGCACTTGGTCAATTTAAACTGGAGCTTGTGTTCGTGTGAGCATCTGGAGGTCCTGTTGAGATCTCCTCTTGATGCTGCATGGTTGTCCCCTGACCAGATATCGTTTCGTAAATTAACGTCGTCTGCGAATAGTAAGAGGGCCCAATGGAGCTTACGGTTAAATAAATAAGTAAATAATTTCTTCGCGTCATTGCGAGCCATACCATCAAGGGCATGATCATGGCAATACAGACATGTGTGATCGGCAATTGCAGAAATTATTACATTTTGACCAATAGCATAGGCATGTATGTGTGTGTTAACATATAAAATTAGGTCTAAATGTGTATTTGGAAGTAGCCATTTTGTGTGAGTATGTAAATGTGATTATGTGCTTCTGTTCGCTGGGTTCGCCATCAAAGCGGGAATCAAAGGAACGCTTCGGATTGGATGACGTTCGGGATGTGTGAACGATCCTCCGGAAAAGGGAAGTGGAAGTGACTTTATTTAGTGGCGAGTCACCTCCGCCAGGTCGCAGTGTTGTTAGACGGATATCTGTGGTTTTTTATAGGGAGAACACTTACCACGGGAAATCCAACCACATCCTGGAACATTGCCGGCAAAACATTTGGTGGAACGGGATTGTAGGACTAGTTAATACTAGTACGAGACGGTGAGCGGAAGTAAGCGCGGATATCAGAAGGCAATGGGAGTCGGACACAGCGGATTGTATTCGATGGGCTACAGTAAAAAGCGGACGGATGAAGCGAGGCGAGCGCGTACACGTGAGCGCGGGAACTTACAAGGCTGTTATGTAACAAGCCGTTTGTAAGGACGATTAAAACAAGAAGGAATAATGTACAATCGGTCAACAAGTGAATTGTACATGAAAGATAAGAGTTATCTTTTTGGGCGCTACAGAGCTCCCTCCTTAGAAGGCTGAACATAGAAAGCATTCGATTTCGAAAGGGACTGTTGAATCAAGGTTCGTAAGGCAAAATCATGCCGAGTAAAATTGCGCATGCGTTCGTGTAAATGGGGGTTCGTCGGAAATCGGAGTCCGCTGTGCCATTTATGATTTGTTATTTATTGATTGCAGAGCAGGGTGCATTTCGGCGAGCCGTTGGAGCGGGCTTGTCGGACTACAAAAACTGGCTAGTCCAGGAAAAGGCCAACAGGACCTCAACCTCCGCTGCTGCCAAACGGTACGCTTGGGAGTGGTCTTTCGCCCGCCGCACCCCGCCCCGCGCCAAAACGACCCTCGTCCCATGAAGAAACGACCATGGCCCCACGGAGAAGCGACACTCGTCTCGCGGAGAAGCGACCCTCATCCCGTGAAGAAGCGATCCTCGTTCCGCGAAGAAGCGACATTCGTCCCGCGGAGAAATCATCAGCGTTCGCGTCAGGGTGCTCGAAACATTCCTCGTGTAGTCCAGTCGATCGAAGGGGAGAGTTGGGGCATTTAGAGACGAGAAAGTAGGAAAACATGCGCAGAGAACGCCAAAAAGAACGAACGAATGATCTGTGTGTTTAAATTTTTTGGTTTTTTAATATTTTTTGAAAAGGTTTTTCGGCGGTTTTTGAAATTTTTGTTCGTTTTCAAAACGTTAATCGACCAAAAATAGGGCAATATATGCAGTACCTACAAAGCTAAAAGTATTTACACTGTACATATTTGGAAAACGAACGAGCTTACGCGCCTCCCGACCACGGAGATTGGTCGTGGGAGGCAGCGAGTAAGATTCGGAAGGTGTCTGGACGGTTGAAGCTTGTAGACCGAGATCGTGGTCTGGTTGGACTTCATTAGCATGCGGAAAACTGGTGCGGTGAGTTGTGACGTCGCACGAAGCACTACTAGACGAAGTAGGCGAGGTAGTTTCTTCCATAAAGGCGGGTTTTAAACGGTCGATGGTGACAACTTCGTGTCGACCACCGCGGTCAATAGTGTACGCCTTGCTCACACGATGTAGCACCTTGAAAGGTCCTATGTACGGCGAATGAAGAGGCTGTCGAACACCGTCTGCTCGAAGAAGGACCTGTGAACAGGTAGACAGCTTCTCGGTCACGTACACTGGTGTCTTCTGCGCTCGAGGAGCGGGTGGACGTAGCTCACGCATCTGGTGAGCCAATCGATCAGTGTAACTTCCGTAGTCAAAAGTGGGAGTAGATAGGGCTGGTGCTACCAGCTGTCTGGGCAATCGTAGCGTGCAGCCATAGACTAGCTGCGCTGGTGTGGAGTCGAAATCGATTTTAACCGTGTTTCTTAAGCCTAGGAGAATAAGGGGAAGCGTTTCAGACCATGAAGGATCTACGTGCGCACGTAGCGCTGCCTTCAACTGGCGGTGAAAACGCACCACCATGCCGTTAGCGGCCGGATGATACGCCGTCGTCTGAACGTGGCGACAGCTTAAATCCTTAAGCAACATGGCAATGGTTGACGAGAAATGTGACCCTCGATCGGTGGTCACGATGGCGAGACAGACGTATTGAGCTACCCAGCGCTCCATAAAAGCTTTCGCTACCGTTTCCGAGGAGCAATTTGGGATATGGACGGCCTCAGGCCATCTAGTAAATCGATCGATGCAGGTCAGTAGATATACAGAGCATTTGAAAGGTGGCAGAGGACCTACGAGTTCGACGTGCACGTGATGAAAACGTGCATCTGGCGTCGGAAACGTGCCTAATGGGCTTCTCGTGTGCTTGTGCACCTTCGTGCGTTGACACGGAAGGCAAACAGCTGCCCAAGTACGGACGTCCCGATTGACATTGCGCCAAACGAATCGTGCGGTTACGAGTTTAACGGACGCACGAACGCCTGGATGAGACATTCCGTGCAACGTGTCGAACATGGTCTGCCGAAACTCACGTGGAACGACTGGGCGCGGCGTGCCCAGAGATAGATCGCAGAGTATCGTTCCGTCTGATGATGTCAGCGGAACGGGTCGCATGTCCAATGAGGGAGACCTGAGTAGTAGCTCAACCTCAGGATGGTTGAGTTGTGTTGTGGCCATGGCTGCCAAATCCATAGCAGTGCCGGTGTCAGCGGAGATAGCTTGGATACGAGAAAGTGCATCGGCGACAGCGTTGTGCACACCTGAGACATGCCGTATACCGGTCGGAAACTGAGCGATATAGTCAAGGTGGCGCGACTCTCTAGGAGAGTATCGGTCGATAGTCGAGCCGAGCACGTAGGTCAGGGGTTTGTGGTCGGTGAATACGACAAAGGAGCGGCCTTCTAGGACGTGTCGAAAGTGACGTATGGCTAGATTTACGGCTAGTAGTCTTCTACCGAACGTGCTGTAGCAAGATTCGGTAGGTTGTAAGAGTTTGGAGAAAAACGCTAAGGGTTGCCACGTGTCCGCTACTTGTTGCTGCGAAACAGCGCCGACTGCCACGTCCGAGGCTTCAGTACTGAGGGAGAGTGGGGCGGTCGGATTGTGATGCGCCATAGGAGCTATTTTGGCGATAGTCTCTTTCAGCGACTTAAAAGCAGCGTGTGCTGCGGCAGGAAATTCGCATTTCTTGAGTTGCCTTCGGAGGAGGTCCGTGAGGGGTTGCATCAGCAAGGCGCAGTTGGGTATGAACCGTCGGTAAAAGTTGACAAGCCCATCAAAACGCCTGAGTTGTTTGAAAGAATGAGGCTCTGGGTAATCGATGATGGCTTGAATTTTATCCTGCAGTGGCACGACGCCTGCAGAGGAGATATGATGGCCGAGGAAGTTGACTGAATCGACATCAAACAAACACTTTTCTGCGTTGATCGTCACCCCGTGTTGAGATAAACGATCAAAAACTGTGCTCTTCTCTTTAAGATCTTGCGATTAAACTGTCATCCAGGTACACGTAAGCGAAGTCTAAACCGCGACAAACTTGGTCGATGAAGCGCTGAAAATTTTGCGCGGCGTTTTTGGGTCAAATGCCGTGCGCAGAAACGCGAACAAACGAAATGGAGTCGTCACGGTAGTTTATAGCGATATCCGCTTCGGCTACCGGAATTTGGTTGTATGCGCGTACCAACTCGATTTTGCTGAAGATATTTTTACACGCCAGACAGGCGGTGAGATCAACTATGTGTGGGATTGGATAACGATCAAGCGTTGTAACCATATTCAAGGTTCGATAGTTGCCGCAAGGACGCCAGTCCCCCATGACCTTCTCCGGACCATGTGCAGAGGCGACACCCATGGGCTGTTGGACGGTCTGGAGATACCGAGTTCAAGTATGTGGTCAAATGCGGCTCG
Organism: Dicrocoelium dendriticum; assembly: GCA_944474145.2. NCBI lineage: Eukaryota > Metazoa > Platyhelminthes > Trematoda > Plagiorchiida > Dicrocoeliidae > Dicrocoelium > Dicrocoelium dendriticum. Next base: position 3,460 of record CALYDF020005082.1, on the reverse strand, counting down.
TTCTGCGCGTAACTTTTCAGGAACAAGCCGTCTTGGTCGTGCGCTAACTGGCTGACCACTCGGGACTATGTGATGAACGACCTCTGTCGTGACTGGAGGAAGCTCTGCAGCTGGTCGTACCAGTCGCGGGTACTCAGACAGTAGGTTCGTATAACCAGATTCGAAAAACGGGACTGATTATCGGGGCGTCCGTAAGAACGCCTTCAACCCCTAGTTTAGTACTGTCGTCTAAAAGTCTGTGGCGACCAGCATCAACAAGCAACCCAAAATGGCGGAGGAAGTCGATACCGATAATTGCGAAGGGTACAGACGCAACCATGAAGACCCACTGAAAATCTCGGCGAAGATTGAGGTCTAGGTTCATCAGGCGCTGACCGAATGAAGCTATCGGAGAACCGTTGGCCGCACGCAAATTGTACGTAGGCTCTGAGTGCTTGTCGTTAGCGGTCGCTGGGATGACGCGAACTTCCGCTCCAGTATCGATGAGGAATGTGATGGAAGAATGTCGATCCTTAACGTAAAACAGTCGGTTTGCTTGGTTATTGAATGATACGTTTGTAGGGCTAGTATGCGGGCTATTCGTTTTCCCTGAAGCACCTGGGTCGTACCTAATGCAGGGAGCCCGACAACGTCTAGCTCTTCCGCCGTATTGGTGGTGATACCAACATAAGTCGACGTGTTTGACAACTCATTTTAAATCGCTTGCTTCATCGTTTCATACTTTGCCTCATTCGATGGGCAGAGTAGAATGTCGTCATTCAGCGTCACAACCGACGGAGAAAGGCGTGGGACGAGCTGATTGTACCTCGGACGGTCCGCCGTAATGCCCTTATTTTCTAGTTCGATCTCGAATATCTTAAACCAAACTTCTGAACTGTGTTCCATGAAACTTGGAACAGCCAAAGTAAGCATGGTTACGCTGTGAAACGACTCAGATGCCACTCTCGAAATGTGAGTCGAAAGATAAAGAATGGACAAAATACGATAAAAGTACTAAACTTACGCAAGAAACAAATGAATATAGGTATATAATCGAGAAAAAGGAACGAACTCACCAATAATACAAACGAGGAAAAAAACGTAGAATTCGCGCTTGCGAATCAGGATCACCAATTTGTAGGACTAGTTAATACTAGTCCGAGGCGGTGCGCGGAAGTAGGCGCGGATATCAGAAGGCAATGGGAGTCGGACACAGCGGATTGTATTCGATGGGCTACAGTAAGAAGCGGACGAATGAAGCGAGGCGAGCGCGTACACGTGAGCGCGGGAACTTACAAGGCTGTTGTGTGACAAGCCGTTTGTAAGGACGATTAAAACAAGAAGGAATAATGTACAATCGGTCAACAAGTGAATTGTAAATGAAAGATAAGAGTTATCTTTTTGGGCCCTACAGGATTAACCCGAACCACCCAGCTGGCACCACGGGGAGGTTGTTCGGCTAGCCAGCCATTGATGAATACATTTCTAGTGTTTGCTCCTTGAAACATCTGGAAAAATAAGAAAAGTGCATTGCGGCTTTCAGGAGAAGTGCCTGATAAGAGAGCAGCCTCTGCTTCATCTCCTGGCCGAAGCGCTACTTTGAGTAGTCCTGGTACACCATAGTGTGGCGAGCTTGGTTGGCGGACGCGGTGCATCACGCTGGACGGCTTTGCCTGGACCCCAATCATTTGACCCTAATCATTTGTTTTTGGTCGTATTGTAGCTTGTATTTGATGGAACGTGCCTCGGATTCAAGCACATTGGAATATATAACAGTAGGAGAATTATGGTGCTGTCTAGGGCTCTCCTCTTTGCATCAGTGTGCGTCTGGTTTCTTTGGTCGGATACCAGGTGGCATCCCAGGCCACTGGGTTGTATTGGTGGCCCTAACTGCACTTAGTTTGGTATCGATTGAGGTTATGATGGCTGGTGCCTCTGTTCTGTGGGTGGCAACGATGGAGGCGTAGATTGGTTCTCCCTCAGCAGTGTCGAATATACCGCGAGGCTTTGATGCAGTATGCTGTTTGAGCGGATCGTTGGAATCAGTCTCTCGTATCAGGGCAGAAATCAACATGGGTGGATGCCAAACACTTGCTCATTGCCCTCACTCCCGACTTGACGGCTCTATTGCGAATCGGAGTTTGATGTTCTACATCCAGCTCGAGGCTCTGATTCCTCTGGGTCCAGTGAGGCAGATCTTGCGACAGTTGCTCATTCTACAGCCTCTGTCAGTCGGGCGCATTTCTGCACCAGCAACATCGTACGCCTTACGATTGGAATAGGCATACACTTTGTGCAGAACCAAACGGAATCGGTGAGCTTTTTGTTTCTTTACTTTGCTTAGCCTAAGGAAACTGCAGTTAGCATAGAATTTTTGCAACGGTTCGAGTATTCTATTCCGATTAGTATATTCTTAAAACAGCCTTCACAAATACAAAAAATAGTTTATTCTCGAATGCAGTTCAATAATATAATCTGAGCTGTCTGTGTGCAAGTAAGGCATGCCATGATGATCGCCAATTCAGTTGCGTTACTGGAAGGGTCATTTGCCGCGAGGTCTATCCGAGCACTGACACACATTTGTTGAATGTTCCGCGGGCTAGATGTGCACGCGACATAAACACGTCAAAACAAGTGCACGAGGTAAAGGGACTGACGGCCGGAGTATTGCATGCGTCAGACCTAGTCTTGACAGTACAAGGTCAATTGATCTTTGCAGCTGCGTAAAACCAGTCGGCTGCAGTTCAGTGACTCGATGTGACGCTGGATTTGACGGCAGGAACTGGCGTGAAAACAGACACAGAGCAATCGGTTGCCAAAGCAGCTGCAGTTGCGGTCATGACTGCAGGATAGTCTTGAGAAAAGGCTTGATGGAGAGTCCTGAGATTGTTCGAATGAGGGTGCAAGTTTGGGTGTAAGCCCGGAAGTGGATATTTTCACTCCTAGTTCTTGGCAAAGAATAAGCGAGTATTTTGAACTGGAGTAACAATATGATGGAAAAAATAGCTTTTATAGGTGTTAAACACTGGGCAGCATATATGGAATCGGTTCCTATGAGCGTATGCAAAAGAATGCGTGACGAGAATAGAAATATTAATTCCGGATTTAGTGAGAGAGCGGAAAGACCACGGAGTCAGAATCAGACAGAAGGTCAGTGACTATTTCCGCTTAAATTGACTGAGTACTGCAGCTACCTAAATTTTTACTGCAAGGTCGTTCGCTAGTTGTGACCCGTTTTCTTTTTTTCGAGATTCCAAAACCCGTTATTGCATTTACTATGCCGTTTGAAAAAGTTTCCTCATACGTCACATCGGAAAAGTTTGCTGGCTTTTCCCTGCTTGCGTTCGATTTGCTCAATCCACTTGTTTGGTTTTAACAGTTGGAGGCACTTTTCTCTTCGCCTCTTACCTCGCAGTTTACGGCTTCCCGCTATGTGGTTGCTGTGGGATTCGTTACTACTAGTCGAGTACGATGCGCTGAG
>CALYDF020005081.1:0-14729 GCA_944474145.2 Dicrocoelium dendriticum | reverse complement strand
TCAGTTAACCGTCGGATGTTGGCGAGCGCCAGAAGCTGAACTTGGCATTTGTTTGCGGGCAGGAACACGCGAAGTGGTGACTACCATAACTTAAGAGCCAGTGCCACCATCAGCCCCACTAAAATCTATTAACTTATTGTTTATGATCATGGGAAGTCTAGTGGTTAGCACTCTTCTAAGTACCGTGCAGCTGCAGCTAAGATACGTGCGATGACTTTTCATGAGCACGTATACTAGGCTCTTTGGCCGACATCAGTGCAGCGAATGGATGATCACAAGTTGAAGGGTTTTCTCGTTTTAGCACCCAGTTATCAGACACCAAAGGGGATATCACTTGTTTGAATTAACTAATACTCAATTCGAATGAAATCCGTTTAGTTGGTTAAGCCCAGTACGCTGCATAAAATAATTGATATCATAGGGGCTGCCATATGTTCAGTGGTACGATCATGTTGCAAATGGTTTCGTCCTCCAAATGTGTCCGTTGTGAGGTACCGCTTGACTGTGGGGCAGACAGCTGAGGAATCTCTGGGCTCAGTCAAAATTGGTACTTGGGCCAGGTTGGTCTATTCTACTAGTATGGTGGCTGTTCTTTGTGAACACGATTCACTAATCTGTGGATCCAAGCATTCATATTCCTAAACACTAATATCCAGCGTAGCGTGAACGTACCCTCGGAGTAGCAAGCAAGATGAAGATCGAGGTAGACGGGGTTGATTGTCACTGCACGGTGGAAGGAGCAGGTGAATGCTAGATAATATATGATGTCAATAATGGAAGTAATTATTCTGTGTTGTTGTGATTGCCATATTCATGCAACTGCTGCATTAACAGCGGAAGCGTAACTATTCCCCCTCCACTGAATGCGTTATGATAACCCATAGTTAAACTTGTCGGCATTAGGGACATTAAAACACAAGATTTGCAGTACCTATGCTACCATCTCTGAATACTCCTAATGTTTTTCCTTTATGATAAACATGTAGATACTTGGACCTCTTGGATGCATTTTGAACTTCCGGCGTATGTGTTCATGCATCTGTTGGGAAATGACAATGAAAGCGACAAAGGTAGATTCAGGTGATACCTTCCTACTCCATCCTCCGCGGAACTACAGATTCGACGGTTTGGTATGAATCGTGAGCTCGTTTTTATGTGAAATAATCCGTCCCCTTGTCGTCGCGGTTTCTTGATAAAAGATCACGTATGCATTAGTCTTTCCGTACTTTTATAATGTGGTATAAAAAAGGCCTGTATAGTCCACCATGAATTATTTAGGATGCCATATCGTCAACACGTGGAGTTTATGTAGGTGGCGGCTTAAAGCATTTAACTCAGCAGTCTTTGTTCCCAGAATCCATCCCGCATGCTCTCAGCAAAGAGAACTCAGAATTTCTTATTTCTTATATGCAGTACTCTAATTGCAGTGGATGTTGATCGTTGAAACTCTACCTACTCGCGCTCATCACGTCGTGATACTACTGCTTGCATGCGGATGTCAATGTGCCTTAAATTTCAGGGCATGTCGAGACAAAAGTGTAACACTCTAATTGGTCAAAAATGGCAACACCCATTGCACTTATTCTGTTTGGTATAGTAACTTGCACATAACTTGCAAGACTTACTTGTGTTTTCTAACATCTTATTTTCAGCTAAGGGAATGAATTATTACCATTGTGTTACCCGACCATCTACGTTTCACATATGGATAGATGAGGCATCAATTGCACTGTAGTCATTGTGATTGCCAAGGAATCTGATGCAGTAAATATTAAGTTGTTCGGAAAGTAATTTGGTTTTTTGACTTTTTTTCACAACTAACTTCATACTTTATACATTACATATTTTGACAGGTGATATAGCAAAAGTTTTCTGTGAAAAAGTTCGATTGATTCGACCTAGTACATTTTGGTTGTTGCCCTTTCAAATATGGGAAGTGATAAGTAGCATTTTTGGGCGTATTTTAGTTTTTTACTATCATAAAGGTAAAAATGCTGTTCAAGACAGAAAATATTATCGAATGTGTAGGGAGAAGATATAATGACAGAACACTAGTGCCAAAACTGGTTTGTAAATTTTCAATCCGGCAGTTTGAATGTTGAAGATGCACCAAATTCTGGAAGGCCAGTTTTAGCTGATGAGGACACAATAAAGGCGTTAATTGATCCAAACCGGCGCATAACTTGTTAGATAGTTGCAGGATTAATAGTATCGAATTCGACCTTTCATAGGCATTTGATACACCTAGGTTTAGGCACAAAACTCGTCATACGGATTCCTCACGTGCTTACGGAAGGAAACTTGTGCTGTCACCTTGACGTCGGTGGTTTGCTTTTCACACGTCAAGCAAATGATCCATGTTTGAAGCCCATCATTATTGGGGACCAGAAATGTTATCCACAACAATGTTAAACGCAAGAACCGGCTCAAAGCAATTTGAAAGCCGATATTTATCAAAAATGTGATACTAGCTGTTTGGCAGAATTTCAAAGGAATCTAGGTTGAGGTTCTGCTGGAAACACAACGATCAATTCTGTAGGGTATTGCCATCAGTTAAATAAATTTAATGATTCACTGAAACAAAAACGGTCAGAATTGATCAGTAGTATAAGTGCACGGTTCCACCAAGATAATGCAAGGTAACATGCAAGTTTGGTGACCCGCCACAAGCTTTTACAGCTTGGGTGGGACATATCGCCACACCCACGATGTTCTCCAAATCTGGCACCTGGTTATTAATTGTTCCCGCTACTAAAAAATCGTTTAGGCGGCAAAATCTTTACTTCAAATGAGGTCAAAAATCACCTGGCACTGATTTTTGCCAGCAAAGAACAGGAATTTTAAGAGCCTGGAATCATGCTACTGCCAGAGAGATGGCATAAGGTGTTGGGCCAGAATAGAGAATAAATAACTCAATATTTATTCACTACGAGAAAATCGTCTTTCCCTTTCAAAAAAAGAAATTGCTTTTCGAACACCTAGTTTTCAACTTGGGTTCTTGAGTGTAACCAGCCCGGCACTGAATTTTGCATAATCTCTCCCAATGTTTTAATGTTCCTTCAACGCACATTCCTTCGGCAATCACAGATTGTTGCCCGATAACGCCCAGACCCTGCCCCCCATGGCAACGAGAAGTGGGTCCATTCGCTGACCCGAACCTAATTGGTGTATTCGTCACAGTAGTCGAAGTGTGAATCCACTCGTTGTTCGCTCACAGCATGCCACAACTCAAGTTCATTTCTGTCTTCTCTATTTGCCTACATGTAGTCAAGCTTTTAAAATTAAGGAGTTGGTGGGGATGAACACAGGAATGAATCTAACATTATCAGACGTTGTTGTGGTTTCCGCTGAAGGTAACCATAACCTGTCTAAATATGCCGTGCCGCCCCCGATCAGTTCAACCCGGCACGAAATGAGAACGTTAAGCTCAGCCGGACCGAGGGATTCGGATCCATATTAGTATTATAGCAGAGCATAACGCAATAACTAGGTTGTAGGCAATTACTAACACAACAATATTGAAGATGTTAATTCTTATGATTTAACACAACTCAAGCGGTTCAAGTTCATGGTCCAACTTACAGATTTATCCCACCTAGACTCGAGTTGTGATCTGTACTTGAATTCTCTCTCCAAGTGTAGATGTAGATGTAGATGTAGAGGTTGCGCCACAGTTCTCGATTTGTACGCTGACTCACCGTAACAGCCATGGCAACGTTTTTCCCATGGAAGGTTCCCACGTCGTCCAGACCGAACCTTCCATAGCTGATTGGTCAAACTCATGCAATCTCCTCAGACAGGGCAGTTTTTGGATACCTCGCAGACTACTTTCCATTGTGTTTTGACAGTCGGAGCGGCAACTCGGTCGGCGATTAACCAAGAAAAGCGAACTGTCCACCTTAGGAACTATCGAAATCAGTAAGAACAAGCGACGTGTCACATATGTGGAGCGAAATATATTAACAGAGGGAAAATGGATATATATACTTAAGTGACGTGCTTTAGTAAGGGGAACCAAGAGCTTAAACTTTCTACAAGTTCAAGTCGTAATGGCACTCATAAGTCTTTCATCTAGCTGGATAAGGGGATAGAACACTTCAGTAGGGGTCCAAGAATCCGGCCAATTGATCCAACCAGCAAATGTGCGCACGTTTTACATAGGCCATCCGTAGGTCTAAAAGCTTAGCAGGAGAAGAGTAAGAAGCCGTGTAGAAGAGAAAGTTAAAGATGTATCTCATTTATCCAACTTATCCATGTGCTCAATCCTGGTGGACGTCAGATGTGTCATCGATTTGAGTGACATGCAGGAAGGAATTCGAATAAAAGAAGCAAGGAATAGGGGTGGATACAATTTAGCAGAACAATTCATATGCCCATGTAGTCAAGTATCACAGGTGCCTGATCAATTAGAGTAAACATGGAGGGTGCGAATAGGTAGGAAAGAATGAAAGATAAAGCTAATTTATCTATCGAAATACAAATGCTAAGATAAGGCAGGTACATGCTCTATCGACATGCTTTCTTCTCCATCGTTAACCGTATGTGTGTATTGTGAATTCCGTGAGTATTTCGACAATATCAGATCCTTTATCATACACTTGCTCAGTTGTGAAAATAACGCAAATCAGTTCCTTGATATCTTTGCACTTACCTACTCCTTTAGTTCGGCATCTTATTTGTCCTTCTCGAAGGTTAGCTTTTGGAAGACTATCAATGTTCAGACGTTATCCATTCCGTGGCAGCATGACATCAGTGCAGCGGCCACGCTAAATCTGATATGTGTGTCCATCACTTTTGCGTTACATGACTCGAACAGATGACCGCTCACCACTGGCCCCAACTCGGACTCAAATCCAACGTTCGTTGCCATGTTGATGAAGCCGCGGGTAAACAAAGAATTTGGCGGGTATGTAAACTCGCGTGAATAAAACGTCGTCTAAGGTGACAGACATATTTGTTATTGTTGTTCCAAATACCAAGTTCGAAGTATATATGCAAAACCATAAACAAAACTATACATATAAAAAATCGCTTTATCGGTAGCAGTAATACAATGTACATGATTTTAACAACTTTGCAAAAAGGTGAGGTAACGATACTAACTAGCCTTTCCGTATCATCACGATTGAAGACGATTGCAAGCAGTTCAAAAACGCTATGACTGAAGCAAGGGCGTAGCAAGGGGGCGCAGAGGGCCAGGAACAACGGTCAGTATGGAACAAGGGACGGCATTTGTAGTACCGTTGATTGTTCCCTACCAAATATAAGGAGTAAACTTTTCAGGTGAGCTGCGGGTTGAATATTCTAATGTAACGCTGTATGACCAACAACATCTTTGCGCCATGTGTCATAGCTGCGTGAACGTTTTTCCCGGCGATCCACCTACTTTTCCAAGTATGGTCCTTTTCACCACATTCACAACAGTGTTCCAAACGATTAACCATTTAAACGAAAATTAATGTACACTTTACCCTGATCTGAATGTGTGACCTTCACTCACCTATTCTGCCCACAGGCAGGACAAAACTTTTACCACTGCACCGGGGGGGGGGGCGAAAGTACTTGCTACTCCAGGGGGTGGGAACCTTTAGCATAGATGTTGTTGACTCCTTAAACATTGAAAACTAAACGCTGGAAGTATCATCCTCGGTGAAAGTCTTTAAATAAGTCGTAGCTATTGAGCTTAACGGTGAAGTTGTTGTTAAACAGCCTCCACCGGCTGTATGTAGACTAGCTGGGCGGTTGTTCTCAACCTGGGCTGCACAGAATACCATAGCTAACCTTCACCAGCGTTTGGGAAGCAAAGTCGAATTCCCCAAAAGAAAAGCAACTTGGTGATGTGAAACAGGGGCATTTCATGTGTGAACTCGAAGGTGTTGTAATTATGCCCGACAAATTGATCCGTTCACCCTTCACCCAAACTCACAGCACTACGGTGAGCCGAGACTACTCCGAGCTGTAGTGTATTCTGCCAATGAAGCAAAAGCTATACTGTTATCGACTGCTAGCCTCGGGAAGTTGTCATGTTGCATCCACATCTCCCCCTACATATCGTATTGCGAGCGCAAACATGCAAAGCAAAACTTGGAAGGATACGAGAAGGAATCAATAGCGATGACCATAATTTTAATCGGTGTCCCCGAGACTGGAGGACAACTTGAGAGCAAAGCGATGGCCAATGACCACGAGGAGTAGCGCTACATTCGAGAGGCCCTGTGCCTAGAAAAGATAGTAGTGCAATCGATCGCGCCGCTGTGCAGGTTGCCAAATTACGAAAGCTCTGGCCCGAAGATTGTGTAAATGGTGCTTCAGTCCAGACAAATGTCAATGTGCTGTTATGCAGCTCACAGTAGCCTTCTCTCAGAGCGCCGTATTAAAGCGGAGTCCCTTAAGCAAACACACGATAGCAGCTATTTAGCCGGACTACTTCACGTCAACAGTTCGGTTGACTCCATTCAGCTGCCCAACGAAACTGGCGAAACTGGTGAACGAAACTGGTGAACTACATACCTTAAAAACAAAAAAAGAACCATGAACAATGAACAGTGGTTTTATACGGGTTAAGAACCACTGCTTTACATGCTCCGTTGGGTAGTGTGGTGGGTTAGCAAAAAATGTTAATGAAAGAAATGCACTTAGTAGTTCTACTGTCAAAAGAGTGAACTTATCGTACTTAATGCAGTAGCCATGCACCCCTAGCGTTTCCATAGCTTCAATAGGCGAAAAATACAAATCCAAGGTGTTTCCTGGGAGTAGGATGGAGAGTAACGTCAAGTAATAAAATGGACTTGGCGGAGTGCGTCATCCAACCGACTTTTAAATATGGCTAGTGTGGGTACTGGAACAACCTATTCGGGGAAAGCTTTGCATGGTTGTCACACACGAATGGAAAAGAAGCTACTACGGCACGCTAGACGGCTGCATTGTTCTGCTAATTTCTAGGAGTGGCGTCTGAATTTGGTATTACCGCTGCGTTGCAGTGATGAACCGCACACATGAGTTGCATTGGGTAAAATCAAATACCCATCATCAAGTCGCCTCGTAGTCGGCGATACCGCCCGCTGAATACTCCCAAACGTTTCAGCCTCTGCTCGTTCGGAAGATGAAACATTCGAATGATGTAGTTAGAAGCCCGACGCTGAGGTTGGTCCAGTGTAGTAAGGTCGTGCTTCAGCCGTGGCTGCCAGGCTTGGATTGCGTATTCGACATGGGGATGATCATACGCATTCAGCATCTGTCTAAAAATAACGGTGTCTAGTTGTCCGAACGATTGTCGTGGCAAGCCGATGTGCTGAGTACCGGTTTTCGATGCCTTTGCGTATTGCATGGAACGACCCAAGTCATCCTGAACAAGAACGCCAAGGTCGCGTTCGAGGGATGACCGCTGCGGTACTTACGTTCCTAGCTTGTAAGAATAGGTAAGCTGGTGTCTTGTGGAGTGTACTTTACATTTGTCCGCGTTGAACAGTAACTGATTTCGGGTTGACCAGTCATATACCGTATCTAGGTCACATTGAAGTAACTTCTGATCGGTATCCGAAGGAATCTGGCGCAATACATAGATATCGTCAGCTAACGTTAGGAAATTTTAAGCGATCTTCCGTGCAAAGTCACTGATGCATACCAACAACTACCGTGGACCTAGAACTGAGCCATGGGGCACACCAGATTCGACTGGTATGAGTTCAGATAGGGAACTCCGGACTCTGACCACTAATTGTCGTTGCAGGAGAAAGTTGGTGATCCATCTCAAGAGCGGGTCACCGATCCCTTAATATTGGAGCTTGGAAAGGAGAATCTGATGATCTAAACGATCGAACGCCTAAGACAAATTCAAATAAATACTTCAACGGTTTCTCCAGCGTCAGCTGACCCGCTCCGATGACTCCGTCATCATCATCATCATTACACGTTAGCTGGAGGTGGAAAACACCTCAGCTATTGTGCCGCAATACAAAAGGCAAGAAAAGAAAAACAAACATTGGCACTCCCGCTGAGTCCCCAAAACGGATGGACATCGTTCCGGAGAGCTAACAGCTGGCTGCCGTAAAAGAAAGTCATATTATGCCTAAAGATTGAGATCGTGATTGGAGGGGATGCCAAACAGGAGGGAGATGGACAAAGGAACTCACAACCCATACGTCATTGGGGTCGGCTCCTAGCCATATCAGCAAGTGTGTCCAAGCAAACGTGTTCACCGTCCTTAGGACCCCAGCCAGGCAGTCGGGATGCACCAACCGACGCCAACTTCGAAGTGAGGGCCTTCATTCCTCTGGACCAAGTCATCGTTTGGTCTCCCCTCCTCCTCTTCCAACCGCACCCACAACGCGCAAACAATGCACGTCGCGGGAGTCGGTGTGCTGGCATGAGCAACCCGTGGCCCAGCCATCGGAGCCTGGTGCGTGATATAATGGTGCTGAGCGGTTCACTCGCTCTTCCTGCACCAAATACGCGACGTCGAACACCCTCATTGCTCACGCGGTGTTCCCACCAGACGTGAGCTAAGCTGCGCAGGCAGCGATGATCGAATGTGACGAGCCTCTTCATGTCTGTCGACCTTATGGGCCAGGTTTCACAGCCATATAAGAGAGTTGAACGTACAGCTGCGTTGTAAACTCTGCCTGTCAGGGCGAGAGTAATGTCGCGTCTGCGCCACAGGTGGCGGAGATTGGCAAAAGCAGCTCGAGCTTTTGCTATACGGTTCGTAACCTCATCTTCAATCCCACGGGTGCTAATATAGCTGCCCAGGTACTTAAATTCCCGAACGACTTCTAGCAGATCGCCACCAAGCGTTAGCGCAGGAGTGGATCCCTGCCAATCTTGGAGAAGTACTTTGCATTTCGATGGAGCAAAGCATAGCCCAAAACGATTGACAGCCAGTGCTAATCGGTCCAGTGCTGTTTGGCATGTTTGGGAGCTGTCACAGATTAGGGCAATGTCGTCCGCATACTGCAAGCCAAGAAGTCGCCCACCAGGGAGTAGCTCCACACCTTCTAAGTCGTGTCCAGCGAACGCTGTTTCTATGACTTCATCAATAGCGAAGTTGAAGAGGAAGGGTGATAGCGGGCATCCTTGTCTCACACCGCTGGTGATACTGAAGGGTGGCGAGAGTTTGCCATAAACCCCCACCCTGCCAGAAATATGTGCGTACAGCGCTTTGATAATGTTTGCATATTTATCAGGCACACCTTTCCTCAGCAGACAGTGCCAAAGTACACATCGATCGACTGATTCGAAGGCACCTTCTATGTCAAGAAACACGACAACGGTGGGTCGCCAATAAACATGGCGGTGCTCCAACACGACACAATGTGAAGATGTGGTCGATGCAGCCCCAACCTCGACGAAATCCGGCTTGCTCTTCACGAATCTGGCTTTCACGAGTGCCAGCCAGTCTGTGGAGAATGACAGAGGCAAGCAAGTTAGAGGCAATCGAAATCAAACTGATCCCTCTATGATTGTCACATTCCAGACGGGAGCCTCCCTTGAAAATTGGGACAATGACGGAGCGGTTCCAGTCTGTCGGGACTGTCTCCTGCTCCCAAAGTTTTACTAGCAACTCGTGTAGATCATCTACTAGAGCAGGTCCACGGTATTTGAAGAGGGTTGGAGGAATTCTATCTGCCCTTGCGGCCTTATGCAATTTCAACAGCCTGATCTCACGTTCGACTTCTGCGCGTGAGGGCGGATCCAAGGAGACGGCCCAAGGAGAAGGGTGCTCAATGCCCGAAGAAAGCAATAACTCAGGTTGGTTAAATTGCCTAGCAAAGTGTTCAGCCCAACGCTCCAGGCGTTTTGTCAGGCTGTGGATCTGCTGCCCACTCTCGTCGCGTATGGTCTAGCTAACACCAGGTCTCCTGCTGCCTGTTTCCCCTAGCAGACGGTATAACTTACGATGATCACCAATGGCAGCGGCTGTTTCCATCTCAGAGGCACGATGAGACCACCAGATTTCGCGGTCCTTCTTCAGGCTAGCACGTAGTTTTGCCCTGAGATTTTTGCGAGCATCAATGTATTTGCTTCCAGCCGGAATACGTCGGCGAGCATCCATAAGTTCCAGAGACTGTGTAGAGACCCAATGTCCGGTTTTGCAATTTGTTTTGCCACATGAAGACATGCCTGCTAATAGCAACGCTTGACGAATATGCGACCAGTGATCAACGGTGTTTAATGGGCGCTTACTCAGCGCAGATGTCAGCGCATCTTGGTACACATTCAGAACACCTGGCTTCGCCAGCTGACTGGTGTCAATCCGTTCACATCGACGTCGCGGACGTCCACCGAAACGCACCAGGAGGTCGGCACAGACAAGTGCGTGGTCAGAGTCCACGCTCGTGCTCCAAATCGAGCGACAATTTTGGACACAGCCTCGCCAACGGTAACTGATCGCGATATGATCGATTTGCGTCCATGACTGGCCCGAGGCTGGTGGCCGCCAAGTCACGCTTCTGTGGGTGTTGTGTCGAAAGTTAGTGCTCGCGAGAAAGAGGCGAGCATCTTCACACAGCTGCAGCAATCGCTCACCATTATCATTACGGGAGCCTACACCATGTTGGCCGCCCAGATGAAGCTCATCAGAGGACAATTTTCCGACTTGGGCGTTTAGATCGCCAGCCAGCTCCACAGTATCCGTGCTTCTTCTGTAACGAAGGAGCTCGTGAATTTGCTGATAGAAATAATCTTTTACCGAATCAATGCTACAGTTTGTAGGGGCGTAGGCCGCAATGACAAACAGGCACCGTTTGTCCCCGCGCGACTTCGTAGCACGGAACGAACCAGCTAATCTAACGGCGCACATCCTACTGTTTACTGGGATCCAATCAATCAGGGCAGCTTCAGCCCGGGGACTGGAAACAATGCCGACGCCAGCTTGACCGACATTTGAAGCTGCATCATCGCCAGATAGGCGCAATGAGAATGTGCCGCCAGTGTCTCATGTGGGGGATCTCAGGGTAAGCACGGAGCTCGAACCTTGCAGGCGGGTTTCTGATAAACAGCAAATATCGATCGATAGGGTCTCGCGTGTTCGGGCGAGTGCTGCCTGTTGGCCAATCTGCAGCAAAGTGCGCACGTCGAGGCATGCCAGTCTTAGCGAGACACGAGGACTCCAAAGGGAAACGGATGAACTGACGTTGTCCGCTTGGTTGAACATGGACTTGTCGACTGGATTGGAGCAAGGCCTTGCGATTGTGCGTGATTTGAAATTAGAAGACAAGTGACTATTGAAGTAAGCTGGGGGAGGGCCAAGAATTGGGAGATTGAAAATGGGGGGATATAAGTAAAGTTGGAGCGGGACAATAAGGATGAAGAAGCGCAAGACGGGGTATAAGAAGACGGGAAGGCCTGAACAGTAGCACCATACCCCTATCCAACTTACTCGATGCAGCAGATAGGGCGCCGTTTATTATCCTCTGCGACGGCCAGAGCATCAAGAAATTGTTGTAGGAAAGGTTCATTGTATCGTGGGCAGAATACTGTCAGGTTGCCCAGGCCTAGACAGGAGAACGTTTAGGGTTCACAACCAAAGCCTTTGGTTAAAAACCTTACCGCAAGGCAGCGCGTTTTGGCACTGGACAACAGAGCCCGTTTTATGAATTGAAGAACCGCCCCAATTCCAACCCCCAACCTGGAGGACCAGGAGGCTGAGTTTGTCTGGCCTCTAACCATTGACCAATCTGGTATGAGTGGCTCTGAAGGTGCAAAAAAGCACCACCCAGCATAGCTCAATGGATCTCTGAGGCACGCAAACCATTGCACCACGGTAAGGTCCAGCCTCATTGCGATGGCCGATGACTCCGTGCCATTAATAGATTCGTTGCGCACAATCGTTGTCGACGAAAGCCGTATTGCTCGGGAGCACTAAGTATACAATTTCTTGGATAACACACCAATGCATAGACAACGATGGATTCCAATGACATCGGATGATACAGGGAGAAGGAACGCTGGGCGGTAGTTTGAGGGTTCAGTCCTGCTTCCGCCTTTGTGAATCGGTTATTATTCCAAACTTCCACCAAAGCCATAAGACAGGCGTCTGCCATGGAATTACATGCGGCACCAAAGAGAATAGGCGAACTGTGAGTAGGAATTCTCAAGTGCTTCGTACTGCATGGTGCTTTGGTAACACAGAATTACCCCTCATCCTTTCGTAAAGCTGTCGGTTCGTATGAGTGACATGCCCGGCAGCGAGACTTCAGTGTCTGTCATCCCAGTGGGCAATCATGTCTACTTGACAACGAGTATATCGCATGGCATCGAAATATGTTGATCCTCCAGTTCGACCACCTTATTGAAAAGGTCTTAAGCATTGGTAGAAAGACAGGATACTTTTTTATTCTCTAGAAACCCACATGGAGCCAA
Organism: Dicrocoelium dendriticum; assembly: GCA_944474145.2. NCBI lineage: Eukaryota > Metazoa > Platyhelminthes > Trematoda > Plagiorchiida > Dicrocoeliidae > Dicrocoelium > Dicrocoelium dendriticum. The sequence continues at coordinate 2,369 of CALYDF020005081.1, read as the reverse complement.
AGGAAGCAATTAAGTTAGGATGCCGACCGATGTGATGCCGCAAGTTATTCGTTTTATGATGGAAAGAAGATGACACGTCGTCCGCAAAAGAATTTGCTCAATGTAGTCCCTTTCATCGTCCGGATATGCTACAGAATCGCGTGACCGAGCAGTAAAGTGGTGCTCATACGTACTCGCTGCTAGGATTGCTTTTTCAGGTAGGCTCATATCTGGCTTTTGCAAGGATTCAGCAGCTTTTAACGGAAGTTCAGATGGAAAGATTTTATGATATCTCCGCCAAAGTCCTAACACTTCCGTTGCTGTTTGCTATGACGGAATCAGCAGTTTTAGGATTATTGGTCCGCCTCCTCTATAATTTGGTGAAAGAACTAGCCTTTTGAGCGATCGCACCACAACGTTGTCTAAGGAAAGTGTTTCACGAATGAGCCTCCACTGTTCCAAATCGTGAATACCGGCCTCATGACTATCGTGGGAAGCAACTTCTGACATACAATATGTAAAGATGTTGCTTAAATAATCCAGGTTGTTATGTCCATCTGTGACGTTTCTTTTCGTTTGATGCGTGCTTCAAGGGAACGCAGGATACATGCGTAACTTACAAGGCCCTTGTTGTAGCGCACTTGCGGAGAATAAAACGTTTTCTACATCAATGGCAGCCTCCAGTGTTGCTCTAATAATTCTGGGTACTCCGTTGTGTGCGGAGATTGGGTGACAATTAACTCTCACTAGGTTGTGGCTTTTGTCTCTTACATTCATTAAAATCCACATTGAATTCTACCGGACTTGTTCGTCAGGCAACTTACCCCGTAATGTGATGGCGGTAGATTCGGCGACAATGGTACACACGACAGTCAGGGAGTTAGTATTGGAGTCCGTTTTTGTTGAACTGCAAGGTCGGGTGATCGTTGGGATTGGCTTTATGCCAAATAATGATGGTCCACTGTTTGTCTCTCTATTGGCGTTATTAGTGTTTGCAACAGAAGAGACACTAAAGCTAGTATACCGAGGGATTTTCGCAGCGATCTCTATGCTGCTGGAGTCTCGGGCGATTTGAACTTGACCATAGGCCTTTGGGTTGCAGATGCAGTAGACTCGGGTTCGGCTGTCTCATCCTTCTTAATGATATATGTTGTGAAGTCCGGCTGAATTTGATCGATCACGCTTTTCGAGTGGCGCCTGCTTTTCAGGGTCCTGAGTACCGTTTGTCCATCAGAGCTACGGTCTGTTTTCGCATGGCATTCTTCTAAAATTGAAGGAGATAAAGGCAAAGAGAATCTTGTCAATCGTGGCTCAAACGAAGCAAATTGTTGCACCAATGCTGTTCTTTGAAGCCACTGTGTTATTTTTGGTACATATTCGCTTCCAGTGCTATGTGCTTAACGTTCGTTTGTTGTTCAACTTCTTCTGTTAACTGCTGGCACTTTGGACTCGGCGAATTATACCTTTGACTAGTGGGATGGTCGAACATGTAGTACGAAACCAGCTATCGTATTGACAGCTGTTTCAAGGTCTCACGTGCTGTTGAGAAAGATTTGCATATTTTGGATGGTATCGTCTGAAACATTGTGAGCAAGGTAAACCGAATTTGACTAATCGGTTACATTTAGCGGGCCCACATTTAGCCTTTGACTGGAGCCCTTTAGAATTTCCATCTACTTGATTTCTGCTACTTGACATAGTGTTGATACCGTACACAGTAGGCTACTTGCTTTTGTGTACTTCTCCGACTGGCCGGTTGTGCAACATAGTCAGACGGCCGGACGCGGCCACTTGGTCTCTTGGTCACGCATTGCCCTGTGAAGTAAGAGGAAACGCGATGAATCTAACCTAACCTGGACGCACGCTGGTTTCAGCTCACAGGCCATCCCAAACGTCGCATTGTCAGGTGACTGCCGGTGCGAGTTTTGACCCTGTTTACTGGTCGGAACTCTGTTCGCGACAGGGCGCGGTTGACACGACTGCAAAGTAGATCGCTCGCTGATAATCGATGCAGTTGATCAGTCGCTGCGGACGGCTATCTGTGAAATCTCCGAAACTGATAAGACGATTTAGGTGATAAGGCGATAGAAGAATTCTTACGCTTAGCGATCCACTGGATACAGCAGGTAATTCCATGTCGGATGAATGGCACTTAGTCGATGTGTGATAAAATGCGGATCACAGGATGAATGAAAAAGATTTGCAGTTTTCACAAAACTGATAGCAATCCTTCCAATTTTTCCTGGTGACTGAAAAGCACACGAAAAGGAATTGGGTGGTAGTTGCAAATCCAAAGTCAGTTAAGAATGCATGTAGGAAACGAACACATTGTACAAATTGTCGAAGCTTCGGTTTTGTGTCCACTTGACAGTGACCTTGACAGGTCTTAC
>CALYDF020005080.1:0-14726 GCA_944474145.2 Dicrocoelium dendriticum | reverse complement strand
GATGCCTCATCGGCTTTTCGTGAGCATATGCAGTCAATCTACTTACAAGTTCTGATACCACAAATACATCCCCACGTGCTGCGTTACTTCGCATGCACTCCTTCGCTAACTGAGTGCTACGACAATCAGCCATACCTTTCGCACATGGAAGGATCACCTCGAAAAGCGCCCGTATGGAGGAACGCTCGCTCAAAGTCCCTTCAAGCTGCATATTTTCATTCTCCACTCGATTAATAGAATTGCATCCGGACATCATGACATGCCGTAATTGATGCGCCGCCCAAAGTCTCCACCAGGGCACCCATGTTCTACGGACATACAGAAAGCATGCCGTATTTTTCTGTTGGATGGTTTCAAGAATTCGGTGATAAGGTTTATCCTCAGGCGTGAATATCAGTTTCCTCAGCAAACGGATCAGAAAAGCCTTTTCCGCTGGGTCCGCAACTGACAGTTGACTGCACCGTCTGGTTAGGTCCAGTAACATGTGGACGCCGCAAAACACCATGCACGACTCCGGATACACCTTCCTGAAAGCCGTTATTTGTTGCGCGTATTTGTCTACCACAATAGTCCGCACGGATGCCGTGCTAGGAACCATTGCACGCATAGCTGTTACCGCCCCCAAATAACTCTCCGTCGGCTCATTTGGCAATGAGGCGTAAAAGAAGACATCCCCACCACGGCAACGTAAAGGAACATGCAATGGTACAGAATGTAGCCCCAGTAATTAATCTGATGCGTCGAATCAGCTAGTATAACTTCTCCGTAGCGTGCTACCAACCTCTGAATGCACGCAGGTACGAAGAACAGGAATCGCACCTCCAACCGCTCACTCACAACCGTACATGAACCTTCGCTTTCCAACATGGTGAGTACATGTTCAACCTCACTAACTTGCTCCGCCTGACTCCGATGCCTCAGATGATATAACTCACGCCTGGTAATACGGATGCAATATTCCGTTAACTCGAAATTCCTGATTTCACGTATCTGACGAAAAGACTTCATAAACTTTGATACAGCCGCTTTTGAACAGCATTAAGCCGCCGATTAGAAGGATAAAGCCAAGGTTTTCCGAACTGTAACGCAGGCGAATGATTTAAGCAGGCGCGGCCAATCTCATAATACAAGTTTAAGTTCAATTTGGACAGAAACGTTAGGAAATTTTCCACGTGTTCCTTCTTCAATACGTCATTTCACCAGGATGGAGTTTGCAGGAGCGGTTTGAAAACGGGAACAGCCAAATCGATACACACGAATCACATCACTGTCAACCAATCAGTGCCCACGCGTCCTGCACTAGCAGTCCCCGCTGTACCGGCCACGTGAATAGAAATAAAGACTAACAGAAAGAAAACAAAAAAGTACAATAATGATAATTGTAGAACAGCAGGGAATGTGTGGATAAGACGGTAATGGTAGTAGACTGAAAAGCTAAGGCAATAGATGTAGAAGTTAAGAACCAAACGGAAAGGGCTGAAACTGCAACCCAAGGGCGTTGAGTCGATGTTCAAACTCCTTCACCGTTGGTGCTAATACTACTTCGCTGGGTAGTGCGTTCCGTGGTCCGATGATCCTGCGTGATAAACGAAAGTCAGCTCTAACGCGATCAGATCTGAGCTTATACAGCTTCAGAGGGTGACCACGAATAGATGGCATCTGAGCCGGATAAATAAATAAATAAATAAAACTTTTATTCTCGACAAGGCGAGGCACGCCTTTACAGGCATGAACATTTTGACAAAACAATGTGTGATCAAGGATGTGCAAAGTCCGATATGTTTTCCATAACAGGGCTTGTTTGTGCAGGGGGTATGTAAGTATGTAATTGTGTGTGCGTTTATGTAGCTGTGTAGGTTGCGCTCGTAAATGTGTTGTTCCATTCTTGAATGTTTGCTATCGTCAGCAATGTGCGAGTGGAAGATTGGTGTCCGTGAATTGGAAAGGATTATACAGATACCCACGGGGCAATGAATTTACTTTGTGGCAAGCAACGACCGCCACATCACAGTGTTGTTCAGCAAACCTATGTGGTTTTTCTATAGGGAGAACGCTGGCCAGGCGAAAACCCACACGTCCTGGAACACTGCCGCCAAACTATTGGCTGGAACGGGGAAAACACGAACCACCCAGCCGGCACCACGAGGAGGTAGTTCGGCTATCAGGTCAAGCAGGGCTGGCCCAATCTTGTTGGTCAATATAGGGTACGTAAGAATCAGGTCTCCCTGAAGGCGCCAATAGTGCAGCGAGAACATCTGCAACTTGTGCAGCCTATCAGGATACGGGAGATGCCTCAATCCTTGTACCATTTTTGTACCAACCCTCAGAATTCGTTCAAGTTTCATCTTATCGCGTACCAAGCATGGAGTACCGTCCTGCACGCGGTACCCAAGTATGGCCTGACAATGGCTGAGAACAATGTAACAAACATTTCATTTGTTATGCTGCCGAACGACCCGCGGATCATACACAGCGTTTGGAAACCCTTGCGGGCGGCATTTATCCAATTCTCGCTGGATTTGAAGTCAGAGGATAGTGCGATACCCAAGTCGGTTTGTTCAGTCACTTGGCGCAATACATTTCCGCCAAGCAGGTAAGGAGTTGTGAAAGTGCCCGATCCGAACACTTGCAAGGTTGACTGGCAGCTGCCACAATTCTGACCACTCCCAAAGCTTGTCCAGAGCTGTCTGCAAAGCCGTGGGTCCAACCGCATCGCTCACTGTATTCCAAAATTTTAAGTCATCCGCAAACCTAAGGGATGGTACCTTCAGCTACTCAGGGAGGTCATTGACATACAATGCAAACAGTAGAGGTCCGAGAACCGACCCCTGAGGAACACCACTCTGAACGGCTGGTATGAAAGACAGCCCGGAACCCACTTGGAAGCTTATCTGCCTTCCTTCCAGGAAAGCCGAAAACCACTTCAATATTTGGCCTGAAACGCTGTAGGATTCTAGTTTAAACAAAAGACGGCAATGCGGTACGGTGTCAAAGGCTTTAGCAAAGTCGATGAACAAAACATCCACCGACTGTCCTTGATCCACAGCCTCAGCTAAGCACACTCGGGCTACCATGTTAGTCGAACAAGAGTGGCCTCTGCGGAACCCATGTTGAGACGGGTTGAGCAAACTGAACTTAGCTAAGTGCTTCTCCAGGGCATCACAAACAAGCTTCTCTAATACTTTCACTAGTACACTTGTTAGGCTAACCGGTCTATAATTTTCAGGTAAATGCTTATCACCCTTTTGAAAAGAGGGCACACGATAGCATCTCTCCAGTCAGCAGGTTGGGAGCAACTACGAAGAGACTTCTCAAAGATACATTTACTCGGTTTACACAGTAACGCAGCCACCTCGTACAAAAGTTTGGGATGGAGGGCATCTATCCCGGCAGCTTTTGTGGGATTTAGGTCACGCAGGAGCTTGAGTACCTGAGCTTCAGAGATAGAAAGGTCTATCAGAAATGAATCTACTAGTATCTTTGCCTGCAATTTGATATTAGGCAACGAAGATTCATGAACAAGCGACCTAGCATACGGTTCCGCAAGTAAGCAGGCCTTGGCCTTATCGGTTGATTCTTCGGTGCCTTAGGTCCAAACAGCACAAGGATAGGCGATTTTGCATTGGATCTCCGTTTGACATAGCCAAAGAACCGTTTCGGGTTTGTTGATGCGGGCCGAGTCACCGCTAGTTCATACCTCAAGCGTATGGCCCGCAGATGCTCTGCATGCATTTCGCGCGCCTCGGTAGCGATGATAAGTAATTTCTGAGGGAGCTGATACGTAAGTATTCCAACACCTGGATCGCTTACTGAGCATCAAGCGCGTCTCAAAGTCAAATCAAGGAGGCTTTGCTCCTACTTTATTTTTCGCTGAGATTGAAATGTGAGGGGGAGAAATTTTGCAAAGGAAGGATTTGAACTTGTCACAAGCAATCTGGACGGTACCATCCTCTGAAACGATACAGGGTTGATTTGCAACCTTGTCCCTGATGGCTTGAAAAGCAGTGCGCCAGATATTTGGCCTTCTGACAATACACTCTTCACGTCCCCGACTTAAGGCGCATTTGAATAATAGACAAACGTGATCACTAGAGCCCACGGGAAACCATACACTACATCTCGTACAGATTCCAGCGATTCGCAAAGATGATGTCTAAAATGGAAGGCTTTTGGCCCTGCATGAACCTAGTTGGCCTCCGTACAAATTGATGAAGGGATGCGTGTAAGAATAGGTCAAAGAGCTCATTAGATAAATGTCCAGAAGCCGATGTGCAGAAATTGCGCTAGGCAACCTCAGGAACATTAAAGTCACCCATAACCAGACATCTATTTGTCGTATGAGTACGAATAAAATCAATGAGCCTGCTTGACGCACTTTCGGGGCTTCTGTATACTAACACAATTTTGAATTGCGTGAGAGAAGCGCAAACATCCACTGCAGGAGCCTCGTCAGCTACGTCAGGGGAATTGTAGGGATAGGTTCGCAAAATAGTCAAGGTGGATCTAAGGTAAAAAGCAACTCCACCTCCGCGATAGAATGAGGCGCGATCAGCTCGCAGAAGGGCATAGCCAGGCAAACACATTTCACTGTCCAGGATGTCGGAGGACAGCCACGTCTCAGTGAAAGCAAGTACGTCTGGCCCGGAAGTTTCTACAAGAGTGCCAATGTCGCACGTCTTGTTCTTCAGACTACGCACGTTGCTGAGGACTACTTTAAGGAAATAGGGATCGTAAGCCGGGGATCGGGCGTTACCAGAACGGGCTCTGAAAGGGCGGAAGTAGACCTCCTGCTCACAACCCGAAAACCTACCAGACGAAGACCCGCATCACCCGCCTCACGATGGGCTTTGAGGTCTTTTCTGGCGGCCTTCAATTTCAACTTATCAGTCAATGGGAGGTCAGGTTGAATACTGACCCCAGAATCTTTGAGTTTAAAAGCAAAACGCAAAGGTGTATTAGGCTCGTCCGGTGTTTAAAGAGCGACTCTCAGTAAACGAGGTTGTACGTCAGAAACATCAAGCGGCACAGACCCAAGCCTAATGAGTTTACGCACAGTCAGGCCAGGAAATCCAGGCGATAGCAAATTGGAAACCCAAAGCTCAAAACATTGTAGGTCACCATGCATTCCCTCCTTTGGAAGAGCGGCGGTGGACTCCGTGACACCACTAAAAAGGACACTGCTATCAGTGCAAGAATCACTGCGGCGGGGGAGTGCCTACTCCACGCTCCACAGAAGCCTGCGAATGGAAAGCTGGTTGCGTGGATGCGCTAGCTGCACAGGAAGTGGCTTTTGGAGAAGACGTCGAAGAACTCAATACTGAAGGCTCTGCAAGTGCCGTGCTTACCTGATCCTCTGTAAACTCCGATACTACCGCATTTTGCAAGTTTACAGCTTTCTTCTTCTTGCTCCGCCTACGTTTCCCTGGCAAGGTCTGCAATCTTTCGTCACTAGCTGAGGAATCATGTACTCTCTCCAACTGTTTAGCGCCAACTAGCTCACAAGCAGTTGCTGGATAGGGTGTTAAGTCGACTGATTCCGTTTGCGTGCTAGTGTCCGCTAATTTCACCTGGCCGTGAACAACGGATGGTGACAGACGATTTAGTTAACCTTCAACTTTCCTATCCAAAGTTGTCAGCAGCAAAGAAAACACTCGTTCCATATTTGTCAGTCTGGAAACGAGCGAATCGAATCAATCCTTCGTGATTACAAAGCGCTCTGCTTTCAGCTTAAAATAACCTTCACAGCTATAAAGGAACCTCTCATTGCTTGCAAAGAGAGCATACTGATCAGCAGGCAAACCGGTACATGCCTCATGGAACCATCTACCGCAAAGATCGCATTGCATATCACCCGACAAGTCGGTTAAAGGTAGAGAGCATCTCTCTAAGCCGCATAGGTAAATTGAATCAGCTGTTTTAAGACCCGAAGGCACACCCACAACTTTTCTAACCATCTTGACAGCAATGAGGATAAGATAAGAACACCGAAAAGGTGAGGACTGGTTTGCAAAGGCCTACAATACTACAGCGATAGCAAATTCGTGTAATACCGCAAGAGAAACGTTTGCACCGATTTGAACTCACCGGGGCAACCGATATGATGCACATTTTCAAGCAGGACAGTGTCCACAAAATTGTTTTCTTGCAGATGAAAGAGTATTCAGCTTATGCAGGGAGTAGCAAGCCGTAGGTCGTGCGGAAAAAAGATTGCGAGTAGGTTAGGACTTCTGAGTCCCTTTGAAAACCAGAAACCATAGTTTGTCGAAGAAGAGTTCGAGCGACGAAATACGATAGGTAGGTCGTGATCAAATAGCCCGGTAAGTTGGCACTTCCAAGTCCTTTCGGATCCCAAGAAGACTGAGAAAGGCCAAATTTTCTGTGCAGTGTTATTCATCTACTGCTATCAAACAAGAGTTTTAGCCTTTCAGCACCACAAGAAATCGGGCCTTGCAGTGGTAGCATTTATACCTAAAAGAGTTGAGAGCAGTCAAATTATCATGCACCTTACCGCTTCCTTTTCGCATTCTTGCGCTTGCTATGCACACATCGATATTGAATGAAGCGAAAACCATAACCCTCAGGTAGACCTTTTCCAGTCCTTTGCTTATGACCCGCCGCAGTAATCACCGTGCAGCTATAAAACGAACTTGTAGTTCCTCTTTAGAACCGCATCAAATCACGTTGGAAATCCTCATTTGCCTCGTAACCACCAGTAACCATGCAACGGAATGCTGCGGTATCATCCGGACCGGGATTCTAACCACTGTTATGTGCATAATTTGGTGAGAGTGGTATGGTACACCGTGCTTAAAGTGGACTATGCCGAGTATTGATGTCGTATGGTGTATAATGAACCGTTTCATGAGGATTTAAGGTACGTGGTAATATAAAAGTTTGTAGAGTTTAACACTGTTGTTGTTGTTCAAGTAGATAACGAAGTGCAGTTTTTTACCGGGGCGCGCCGTCAGAAGCTATGATCATGGTGGACGATCTTCCTACGCAGATCTTCCTGTGCAGAAAATTTGACTTTTGTCACTTATCTTGTGATCCAAAAGGACTTGGAAGTGCTAAAGTACCGGATTTTCTGGTCACGGACTGCCCGTCCGGTTTCATCGTTTGAGCTCTTCTTCGACGAATACCTTGTTTGGAAACTATTCGAAAAACACAGAATAAACTTTGACTTTTGACAGTTCTGTGCTTCAAAAGATGCGGTTGGACCCACGGCTTTGCAGACAGCTCTGGACAAGCTTTGGGAGTGGTCAGAATTGTGGCAGCTGCCAGTCAACCTCGCAAGTGTTCGGATCGGGCACTTTCACAAATCCTTACCTGCTTGGCGGAAATGTATTGCGCCAAGTGACTGAACAAACCGACTTGGGTATCGCACTATCCTCTGACTTCAAATCCAGCGAGAATTGGATAAATGCCGCCCGCAAGGGTTTCAGAACGCTGTGTATGATCCGCGGGTCGTTCGGCAGCATAACAAATGAAATGTTTGTTACATTGTTCTTAGCCATTGTCAGGCCATACTTGGGTACTGCGTGCAGGGCGGTACTCCATGCTTGGTACGCGATAAGATGAAACTTGAACGAATTCTGAGGGTTGGTACAAAAATGGTACAAGGATTGAGGCATCTCCCGTATCCTGATAGGCTGCACAAGTTGCAGATGTTCTCGCTGCACTATTGGTGCCTTCAGGGAGACCTGATTCTTACGTACCCTATATTGACTATCAAGATTGCTCCTGATCTAGCTGGGCCGTTTCATTTGGCTTAGATGCCATCTATTCTTGGTCACCAACTGAAGTTGCATAAGGTTAAATCTGATCACATTAGAGCAGAGGTTATTTTGTCACGCAGGGTCATTTACTCATGGAACGCGCCACCCAGAGAAGTAGTATTAGCACCAACGTTGAAGGAGTTTGAACATCGACTGGACGCCCTTGGGTTACAGTTTAAGTCCTTTCGGTTTGGTTTTTAACTTCTACATCTATTGCGTTGGCTTCTCACATCTATTACTATTATTGTCTTAACCACACATTCTCTCCTGTATTGCAATTACCATTATTTTGTTTTTGTTGATTCCCTTCTCTTAACCTTTATTCTATTCACGTGGCCGGTACTGTGGGGACTGCTAGTGCAGGACGCGTGGGCATTGATTGGTTGACCGTGATGTGATTCGTGTGTATTGATTTGGCTGCTCTCGGCTTCAAATCGCCCCCACGAACTGCATCCTGGTTCAGCAACACATTGAAGAAGGAACACACATGGGAAGTCTCCTACCGCTCCTGTCCAAATTGAACTTGAACTTGAGCTCGGTACTAACTCATGACGGGGGATGATTTGCCAGAAAGTTATTCATACCAAAATTTTCATTACCAATGTGTGCATGGTAATCGGCAGAACGTTCGTGGTAAACGGTAAGTGTGGTATTGATAATTCTCTAACGTTACAAACTAGTTATAGAATGCTGGGCTACAAAGCAAGGTTTTCTCTAGTATTGAGGGGTGATTATTACCAGCGTGGTAAAGTGGAGCTGCGGTATAATTACGATTTCCATTTGGGTACTCCGTGGCTATAGCCGCAGTATCGGCACTTGACTGACGCTGAGGAGCAACAGATTGTGAGCCTTATGTCAGTGTTTAGATGCACCCGTGAGATTTGTCGATACATGAACCGGCAACATGGGCGAGTGCTGATAGTAGACGACATAAAGACAGTAACAAGGCGTCACCGTAAGCAGCAGGCAGGGGAGGTATGCGATGTGACGGATTTGCTGGAGAAAAATGGCACATGTCGGATAATGAGGGAAGGAACGATAGTGAAATATGTATTTTTCGTGCCGTCTTGCATGGAATCCATAGCTGCCGGTTACTGTGAGGGATTGTTGGCCGATGCAACGCACCAGTTGAACTATTGCGGCTATATACTGTGGCTGCAGGATTAACGGATGTGATCTTATTTGATGCAGGACATGTCCTTGAGCTACGCGCGGTGGACGGGGCGGCTAATCTTCGCAAGCCGGAGGAGGTGATGGCGGAACTGAAAACGCAGGTTTGCAGCCTTGGATCGGCGCTGCACGACACAGTACTGAGGAGTGTCAGGAGGCTGGCGGAGTTGATGTCCGAGGATAGTGCTGTATCCCTGTACCGCACTACGATGCACTGAAGTGACCCTATTCCGCTGGACGTGGAAGACTGGTATTGGTGGAAGACTCGCGCTGGTGCAAGAATACTGAGCAAACGGATGCGCTGTTAATGCGGCCCTTTAGTGATAATGATACGTCACCAGTCGCTAGTTGAACTGCAAATGAAAGTGCTCGGCCTCAGTTGGTTGGTGATCGCAGACTCACGCACCTCACGAATGACCTCACTGAAACTAGGCTTCCTGAGGCCAATGCACCGAATGAGTTGGAAAAGCCTGCTAGCGGTTCCAGAGAGTGCAGCGGTCTCCATCTCTAAAGCACCTTCAGACCACCACGTCTCACGAGCCTTGCGTAGGCTTTGCTTGAGCATCCGGTTGGCAGAACGGCGTCGCTGGTTGCAATCTGATTCCGCGGGGATATGTTTGCTGCGTTCGAGCAGCTGCAGAGAACCAGCAGAGATGCAACACTTCTAGGGGCGTCTAGTTAGGCGGCAGCATGTCTGTCCGGACATGGTCATTGCCTTTGCTCTAAACGTCCGGTGTTTTTCCACTGCCGGCGGTGGATTGCGGCTGAGTGCATATGCCAGTGAAGCCTGATAGGTCGCCGGGACAAAGTAATCATTTCGTCTGTTTACATGAATGTTGCGGTTTTCGCGTTTCCGCACCCTCCAAAACACATACAGATTTTCGCGCAGACCAGAGCATGATCTGAGTCCACAAAGGTGAACCAAAAGGACGTGCGGTCCAGTACGCTGCGGCGCCATCTGAAGCTTAGGAAACCGAGTCAGTACGTCTTAATGTGATAAACACACCTTTTAGCACTATGCCTCCAAACCGCCCACTAGCCGCCAGTCCGCCGCCCATGTAAATGTCCACATGACTCCACTATGAACGCCGCTTCAGTACGTTATTACGTTATTACCATATAGTAATCCGTAGCATGCGTCCCGTCTGCATCCTAGCTTCCGGTGCCCTGTGTTCACCATCGCCTAACATCTCACCGGCATGTTAATAACCGTACCCCGTCTGCTCAATCATTGCGCCTTTAAGACTTCACGTAAGCTACCCTACTGTAATGCTTACCTTCTCAGTCCCATGACGTTTGCCCGTGCTTCCGTGCTTTGTATCTGAATCCGTTTGCAACACCGCTGGTATTGAATTTTCAACTCTACCCCCAGGCACGTCCTCCTTCTCCCGGTGAGTCCGCAATGATAACCACGTCTGCTTTCCCATACCATCGTGAACGACCCCACGGCCCTTTTTAGAGCCACCCTCTGTCCCTTCCCCTTATGGTGCCTCATTACAAGTCCCTAGTGTCTACGCATCGGCTTGCATGCAATGTACCTCTTGGCGGTTGGTTCAGGGGGTAGGTCCGTAATCGTCACCAACATTCTCTACCCTCGTATTACATTGCACCTTCCTTACCATATCACCTCGCTCCACTGGCCGCAATGTACTAAGCGGTTTCAGTGCTGTTGATACCTTATCATGTGCTTGTAACCATTCCCATCAACTGCCCTCTTTTAAATATCCATGCAGTGGACATTTATGTTGCCACAAACGCAACATAACAGCCCACTTTGGGGAAACATGCGTGTAACTTGATTACGTAAGTTTACCTTCTGTGAATCGCACACGTATTTCTTTCCCATGTTCGTTCGGCACACCATTTACCATTCACCGTTCCTCAGTGCTTGCGTGTTGTGGGCTAAGAGCGCGGAAACCGCTCCCCATAAAGTCGCGAATATTTGGAATCCGTAAAGACGTCCGAGTTGCATTTCTTGCCATATTTCAGAGATTGCGCAGGCGAATGGATGCGAACAGTTCGCAGTCCGTGAATCCACAGCTTCATCTTCCGTGTCACGCGCGTATTTGTTGCATCCATATCATTTACAACCGACATTCCATGCATGCTTCTTGAATCATCACTTTAGCCTAACTCAGTGGCTTCCATCGTAGGGATGATACCCATATCGCATGTATATTCCCTTAGTCGATATTCATGGCGGAGGCGCGCAATATCTATGGTGCATACTTTGACAGTTGCCATTCTGATAACACCGGTGTAGGACCTACATACGCCCCTCAGCACGGCGTGTGGAGGCAACTGCTGCTTCCATCGTAGCTGTGTTGGTGCACCTGTCAAAGCGCTTACATGGAAACAGCAACCAACGTTCATGGAGCCGTGTGACGTTACACGTACCCCTCATTACCGACCGTAATGGTGACACCCGTGTGCCATCAGGCTGGGCTCAATAAACGCCGGCCTGCAACGTCCGTGCAGCGAACCATATACCCTAACGTTGTACCCATGATGAAACCGATGATATGGGACAAACAGAGGATAACCACGAATATGTACTCAAGGCATGTGCACCAAATATTAGAACCTTACTTAGTGGTAATACTGATGCCAGTGGCTTGAAACATACATGGTTTAAGTAACCACCGTTGATGGAGGCAGGTACAGTTACCGGCGTTATCAATGTTTCTTTATTGCACGTACATAGGCTTCAGCTAGTGAGGCCCAAATAGCTACCACTTATTTTGCTAGGATGCGTCCCCTCTTATGCCATCTATAATACTTCTCCGTGCAATAGTCATGCGGGCGAGTTAACAAAGGGAGTACACTACCGTGCCGTGTGGCAATTACATACGCTCAATACGCATGGCCCACATTACTTCGCCCCAATTCCGTGGATGGGTCTCTAATCCTATACCAGGTTCTTTACGCCACTATTACACCTCCGGTTCTGAAGCATAGCTATTCTGTGACGTGAACGAAAAACGGCATTCATTTCTCAGCGTTGTCCCTTTACTAGGTGTGTGAATTCGAACACTCTCAACTCAAACTACAGCAGTGCCATTTGGATATATTGCTTGTTCTCCCTACCAAATTACCGTCTCTGTAACGCAGACGTCTCGCTTTGCTGTGCACCTTCGTCATGAGCAACGCTTCCTATACCATTGCATTCAGAAACGGGTAATTGATATCCGCCCGCCTGGTACCTTCGGTAACTTACCCGTGGTGTTGCAAGCGCTTATATTTCGCCCCATAAATCTTCACCACACCGCGTTCATGCGTGTGCTAATACGCCAGCCAATGCTAAATACATAGGTCGCTCAATATAACAATGCGAGCACATTATCACCCAAATTAGCACCCATTTCATTATACCGTATTCCCCAAGTGTGTCAACGTGAGCACATTTACGTTTACCTACGATAAATGCTTACCTACCTGCTTATTGACTTTTAGAAAGGTTCAGTGCTTGTTGCTTACCCGAACGCAGTATGCAGGCCTACATCGCAGTTCACAGGTGCCGGTAGCAACAAACGGCCATAGCCTGTTCTTGTGCTGCATGATGCTTACCAGCGCTGACCTTCCACGGAAGAAACAGGCCTCTACACAAACGAACCACCCAGTTGACTATCGAGGAACGCGTTATGACACTTCCCCAAGTAAGTCATAATTGAAAACATCCATACGCACTCTATTAATAAAACAGTTTTAAATAGATATACATGCCTTTTCATGCATTTATATATCAATATATATATATATATAGATTTATATAGATACAAATTTTTCACATTATCCTGGGGACATATACTTATGCTCATAGTATAGTGCACCATTTTTCCTCTTTTCCATTATCATATTAGATATGATATAAATACATGAAAAAATTATCCTTACCATTAGGTCGACATACATATATCCATACTACGTGGGATATATGGTATTCCATTTTTCACTGCAATTAAACATTACTTCACCTAATGCTACCCTTTATACATTACATATAATGCCATTTGTATACATCTTTCCGCTTGCACCACCTTTGCTCAATATCCCGGAGGAATGGCCCGCACATTGTTACTTCCAAGTAAATTCAACGTCAATATTTTGCACATACTTTAACACCGTACACAAATGTGCACTTATTATCAGTTAATATTACACTTTTCACTTTCTTAGCACGTAATTTATGACGATCTTTATTTCGTCATCTTTAGTTCTCATACGGAATTCACAACTTTATACATTTCGTTGCATACTTCACAATATCATGCCTTCACTATCTCCTTCCGGTTTACATTCAGCAACCCTACCATTAACGTTTAACATTTATGTCTGCTTTCATTCATTGCACCTTGCTGATTTCTTGGTTTCTGCGTTGAAGCAAATGAGATTTCATAAGATTTCATCACCAACGAACAATTAATACGCACCCTGCGAGGTAAGCCAAACTTACACATTTTACACTTCATTTCAACTCCCTTCCCTCCCCCTCATGCAAAGCCGTAACCACCCTCGCAACACGACCGACTACCAACAAAGGTCAACCGCTGAAACACGGCACGCCCCGTAATGGGATGCACCCACCGCTGATGCATCACCACAACAAAGATAACCGTACCCAAGCAATGTCCTCATGACACAAACGGACAGCTGATAAGCCCCAAACAACAATGGATCGCGTGAGATCGAAATCCTTCCGATCCCAAACGCCGCCCCCCACGCAGATTTAGACCCAACTGGCCCAATCACTGCTCAAGCCCTACCTACTCGAGACGCCCAACAATGCTATTAAGCCACAGCAATATAACAAATGCCATGGCTTTCAAAAACCGAGGACGTTCTACCAGTCACCACAACAAAATGAAACTATGAACAGCCTGCGCTGCATCAACGCAATGATTCCCCTGATAACCAACTATCCGCCTGGTACGCTATCGCCCAGTCGGCCCTACAAAAAGCGCTATAGCATCCATAGATCAAGTGCACAACCACGTTACCAATCCCCACAATCTCTCGAAACAGTGCGGAACAAAGCACCCTCCCAAAAAGGACGCCCTTCTGAAAATCTGTACTGCTCCATTAACACCACCCCGCACTCCCTGGTCATACGTCCCCCTGAACGAAAAATACATCCGGATGACAAGCACTATATCCGAACCATGCCCTCCACGGCCCCTTTTTTATGGGATGCAGCAGGACATGACCCACCTCGCCCATTCCGCCAAGAGTTCTCGCCAGCTCTCTATTACCTCCAACAACTCATATGCTCACTGCAACTAACCCCCCACGGTTGGCTTCAGCCCTTCGGATAGGTTCTAAACTCAATATTATTACTGCAGCCTCATTAGAGGCTGAATACCATCAGCTACCTCCTCAACCACTTCCTGATCACAATCCTATATCACATTCTCCACCATTTCTTACCACTTCCATGTACCCTACGCCCGTTACACCGTATTGTGCAACTTACCTCACACAATCGAACTCTTCCATCTCTCCTTGCGTTGAATCATACAGTATGCTGCTTATTAATGCGCCATCTATTACACACAAGATGCACCTCATTGGCCCATTTATCCTACTCTCATACCCACAGCTGGTTCTCATCACAGAAACGTGGCACCCCACAAATGCCTCTGACAGTCTAATACGTACCCCTGGCTAAACTGCATTCTGTAACGGAAGAGACAACCAGCGGGGTGGCAGTTGCCTTATCTATGTCCGGGATGATTTTGGTGCACCCGATTTCGAATTGCTATTTATAGGTGACCCTGAAGACTC
>CALYDF020005079.1:0-14728 GCA_944474145.2 Dicrocoelium dendriticum | reverse complement strand
TTCTTTCCGATATAAAGCATTGGTGCACCAGGGGTGACGACATACAAGCAGAAAAATAAGAAGGAAGATCTGTGTGTATTACGCCAAAGTGTGCATAGAGATAAGCGCAAAATGGCACTTACCAGACGGAGTCCGTTGAATTGCACTTGGACTGCAACTCTGAAATGCAGATAGGGGGTCAGTGAAAAACATGAAGGAATGAGTAGGTCGTAAGTACCAAGAAACAGTGACGAGGATGGGAAATGTTTCGTCTTCGTAGCTGTGCACAGAGCCGTGAGTAGTGTGCTGGTAGGCCAAGTATAATAAAAAATATAACCACCAACTTTACACCATAACGGCGCTTCGCCGCTGCGCGAGCACCAGTAGTCGCGCGTGGGCTGAGTATACCGCGAGGATGCCCGCCCCTACCCAGATTCGAACCGGTGACCTTCTGATTGCAAACTAGGTGTGCAGACCACTCGGCCACCAGCCAACCACATATCGATTCGCAGGAGCGGGTACAAATGACAATGACAGTACGATCAAACCAAGTGCTGAACTGTTAGATACCCAACAGTACAATCGGAGATATGACGGGAAAGATAGAAACGATGCGGTGATGGATTACTGGAGTAAATCAAAGAAACAGAAAACGTTGCAAGGCGTAGGGAACCATATATGTGCCCCACCGTCTGAAATGAGCACGAAGACGGAGACCAGCGGAAGATGGGGCGCAGTTTAAGACACGTCAGTCACAATCCACTACTGAGCATTTCGGAGTTTCTTTCGGAAGGCGTCTTAACAAGGTGACAAAAAGAAACTGATAGGCAATGTGCTAATTAAGGTTTAACGAAAAGGTTGAAAGGTAAAGAAGAAATAAATGCACTTGCACATGGTTTTGCAAGTATAAGGATGAAGTTTATCGAATGTGAATGTTAGTACAGATCCCTCAAAGAGCTTACAACACAAACGGCTGCAGTAAACAAAGTAAAAAAAGCTTTAACTCGAAGAAGAGTACAATGGTTTAAATTGATGTTGAATTTAGACATTCACTTCTACGTCGAAGTGTTTACTTATGACTGATGCAATTTCCGCGGGGAAGCACACAAACGTGGCTTTGCTGGTCTGACTACAACCGGTCCAGTAGGTGCGCCATGTGAGGTGAGCAATCGAAAACCAAAAGAAACGGGAATAATAGATTGACGGTTTCTTAAAATAACCCTGGACACTTTACAGACGTAAGCTGATGTGTGCTGGTTCGGGGTGCTTGCGTCAAATGTTGCCGAACGAAACAATGATGATAGACACAACAAGTAAGTCCGTCTCTACAGAATGATAAAGAAGCTAGTTATATTGGGACAGTTGTTACGTTACAGCAGAACTATCTCGAATTGAATCTCATCGATGACGGTGGCGAATTGAACGATCCAGATGAAATCCGAAACCCCGAACAAAAATGGTGCCAGCAGGAAGGCGGAATCGCTACTTGATTGATGTAATGGTCTAGCCGAGGTAACCGAGTACGGATCGGATGACTGGTCTTCTAAGCCATTGCCTCACCAAAGGACCTACCTGAACCAGAAATTCGGAAGAGTTGGAACAACTGGCGACTGTCTTCAGTGACACCGAACAGTCACCCCTGAGACCCCCAAGTGAGAGTAGGGCTCATGCTGTCGAGGCTGCATAACTCCTAGACTCATACTTCGTGCGAAATATGGCAGCCGAAGGTTAAGAAAGGCAAACAATAGTTCAAATCCTTAAACGAGGCTGCCCAACGTCTTTAAAGGTCTTCTACACAGTGCACTGAAGGTGATCGCAATCGGTATTCAGCTCATTTACCTCGCTCGTTGGTGACGGCTGACGCCCCAACTCAAATCTGTAGTAGATTCGTGGCCTCTAGGTTCATGCAGTCTGAAGGTTTAAAAGCTTTTCAATACCTAGGGAGTAAGCGTACCACGGTAAGACGGGTCCCCCACGGACCCCAGATGAAACAAGTGTTGTAGTGGTGAGCCCCATCGGTAACATAGTGATGCGGCAAAATGCAGCTCTAGGGCAGTTCGTTGTTTGGTATTGCTAGGTAACTAGATACGAACGCTTGATATGTATCTGATGTGTAAGGAAGCAAGAGCCGATTTCAGTGTGGAGAGTACAAGTTCCAAATGGCCCTCCCGGGCGACGCCGTTGAATCAATGGATAATACATCTGAGAAGTCGAATTGCCAGCGACAAGTAAAAACAGAATGCCATTTCTGGAACACGGGACCAGTAAGGTACTCATTGGATGGTGGCAAAAGTTGGCGAAAAAGAAGCAAACCGTTCGAATTTTCCTACTTGGTTTTGCTTGCCATAGACATGTGGTAGCTACTGTGACACGAATACTAATAACTGTCCACAAGGTAAGATAGCGACTGAAAATGAGCTTAGGTTTGCGATTTACCTTAAGGCGCGATTCAGTTGAGACATAAAATAAATCAGATGGTAGATCGTTAACAACAACAGCAGCAGTACATCAGCGATTTGAACTGATGCTTCGCTACCATACAACCATGACGACCTTCAAAACAAATAAGAGGGAGAGCAGGGGACTTACCGGAAAACATTAATGCCCATAGCAAGCATTCAGGTCAAGGCGCCTACACCTTGTGTTAACAGCATTCCATCAAAAAACAGATGGATATCGTACAATGATAAGGCGGCATCGGCGAAACAGATTCCTTGCGACTTTCACGGACCCGCCTCATAATCAGCCATTACCCCGCAGATAACTCAGCACCAAACACACTTTAAACAGACAATCCAACTAGGAGACAGCAGCAGACGCGGCAAGTCCTGTAAAGTCTCGAGCTAAACACAAAGCGAGTCACGTGGACTCCAGCCCGCAAGTCGAGACGGACTAACGGCACCCAGTTTCGTCGTCGGTGACTTCCTTTCCCACTGCCAAGTCAACTTGTCTACCTCGAGTCTTGCGCCATCCTACACCTGGCAGACTAAACAAGGCCCACCTAGGTAAGTGGTGACCAGGCATATGTAGCACGAGTCCAAGCCAACGCAACTTATTCAGTGCTATCTGTTGTTCTAACGAGCTAGCATGATTATAACCACATAGTGCTAGCCTACGCACATCATCGTTGCGGACGCGCTGGTGCCATCCGACTTCACCAATGCCTCGCAGACAACGATGATCATAGACTTGAAGACGCCTCAGATCTTCTGACCGAAGTGGCCAAGTCTCACTACCATAGAGCAGAACGGCCTTCACTGTGACCTTGTATACACGGCCTTTCAGACGCAGGGAAACTCCCTTCTGTCGCCAAATATGTCGCAGGTTAAAGACAGCTCTGCGTTTTGCAATGCGTGAGCTCACGTCAGTTTCTATGCGTCCATCATTGCTGATGCAGCTGCCAAGATAAGTGCATTGATCAACCACATCGAGTTCCTCGTTAGCAAGCGTCAAGGGGTCATCGAGTGGCTGGTGGTCCTGCAGCAACACTTTGCACTTTGAAGGTGCGAAGTGCACGCCAAATAATGGGACCACTCTGGATAGGCTATTCAGGGTTGATTGTGCCGCTCCAACATTGTCGAAAAGCAAGACGATATCGTCCGCATAATCTAGATCAACTAACCGTTCACCAGGCAGCACTTCAACACCTACATCGCAAGGGAACACTAGATGATAGAATCCACGACGAAATTGAACAAAAATGGGGAAATCGGGCAACCCTGTCGAACGCCACTTGTAGTCGAAAAGCTATCCGATAGGGCACCATAGACCCTGACGCGGCCTCTAGTGTTCGAGTATAGAGCACGAAGGATGTTCACATATTTGGCATGATTATCACCACCTAGTACTCGCCTACGCACATCATTGTTGCTGACACGCTGGTGCCATCCGACACCAGCAATGCTTCGCAAACAACGATGATCAAAGACTTGAAGGTGCCTCAGATCTTCAGACCGAAGGGGCCAAGTTTCACCACCATAGAGCAGAACGGCCCTAACTGTGGCCTTGTATACGCGGCATTTCAGACGGAGGGAAACTTCCTTCTGTCGCCAAAGATGACGCAGGTTCAAGAAGGCAGCTCTGGCCTTTGCAATGCGTGAGCTCACGTCAGTTTCTATGCATCCATCATTGCTGATGCAGCTGCCAAGATAAGTGAATTGATCAACCACCTCAAGTTCCTCGTTAGAAAGCGTCAAGGGGCCATCAAGTGGCTGGTGGTTCTGCAGCAACACTTTGCACTTTGAAGGTGCGAAGTGCATACCAAATAATGGGACCACTCTGGATAGGCTATTCAGGGTTGACTGTACCGCCTCAACATTGTCGAAAAGCAAGACGATATCGTCCGCGTAATCTAGGTCAACTAACCTTTCACCAGGCAGCACTTCAACGTCTACATCGTGAGATTCCGCCAAGGAACACTCCATGATAGAATCCACGACGAAATTGAACAAAAACGGGGAAATCGGACAACTCTGATGAACACCACTTGTAGTCGAAAAGCTATCCGATAGGGCACCGTATGCCCTGACGCGGCCTGTAGTGTTCGAGTATAAAGCACGAAGGATGTTCACATATTTCGTGGGAACACATATCCGCGCAAGTAATTCGAACAGAATCGATCGATCGACTGAATCGAACGCACTCTTGAAATCGAGGAACACAGCTTTTGTCGGTCTGCGGTATGCGTGGCGCTGCTCTAGCACCTGCCGCAAAGTAAATATATGGTCTATACAGCCACGTCCTGGGCGAAAACCGGACTGCTCTTCCCTAATCTGAGATTCCCGTTCTGCAGTGAGGCGACGAACGATAATCGAGGCCAGTAATTTTGTCACAACTGGCGTTAGGCTAATACCTCTGTGGTTCGAACAGTCTGTGCGACTACCCTTCTTGTATACTGCCACTATAATCGATTCGCTCCAATTAGCTGGCACACTCTTCGTTCCAGATACGTTCGAATAGGGAGGTCAGTGAACTGCAGAGGACCTCACCTCCATCCTTAAATAGTGCAGATGGGAGGGAATCCTGGCCAGCGGAACGAAAACGATTAAGGGCTGTGATCGCGTTTCGGACCTCGGCCTCCGACGGAGGCTCTAAGCTAACCGTCCATGGCACGTCCTGAATCACCTGAGTAAAAAGAGGTCCGGGAGCGGGGGGCCAGCTGAACTGATCTTGCAAGTGTTCAGCCCAACGAGCCATACGGCGCTCCGTATTGTGTATCAGCGCACCCGCGCTGTCCCTGATTATCTCAATGACGCCTGGTTTTCTGAAACCAGTGGTGCGGATTAGCTGGAAGAGCTTGCGGTAATTGCCTACTGCTCCTGCCTCCTCCATTTCTTGAGCTCAACTGGTGCACCAGGTTTCCTTGTCAGCACGCAGCCTCTGCTTGTTTTCACGCCTAATAGCCCGTCTGGTCACATTGTGTTCAGAACCAGCCGGGAGGTGTCTTCTAGCTTCCAACAGGTTCACGGACCTCTCGGATATCTAGTGACTGGTGCGGTGACGACTGATAGTGCCACAAACAGATGCTCCTGCGTCGTGAATAGCGGCCGAGATTCTATTCCACTGAAGTTCAGTGTCATTGGGACAAGACAGCGAGAGTTCGCTATGCAGTGCTTCTTGATAGGCTTGCCTGACAGAGGGCTGGGACAATTTCTCCGTTGCCAATCGGGGGAGACGCTTTGTGCGCCTTCCGGTAAATTTCATGGAGAAACGACGGCGCACCAAGGCATGATCAGAGTCGACACAAGTACTCCAGTACGAGCGGCAATCCAGAATGGAACCGCGCCACCTGTAACTTATGGCTATGTGGTCAATTTGGGTCCATCGCTGACCAGCTACAGGTGGACGCCAAGTGGCACTTCGGCGCCCACTGTGTCTAAAAGCAGTGCTACTAAGAAACAACTGGTGCTCCGCACACAGTTGCAGCAGACGCTCGCCGTTGTCAGTCCGTTCGGCGTTAAGTCCATATTTACCACCCAGCTGAGCTTCTGAAGAGCTCAGACGCCCTACTTGTGCGTTTATATCCCCTGCTAGTACTATAATATCTGAACTAGTAGTACTGCGTAGCAGTGTGTTCAGTTCGTGATAGAAAGTGTCCTTGACTGCATAAGAACTGCAGTCAGTGGGAGCATAAGCAGAAATCACAAACAGCGTTTTGGTTTACTTCGCGAATTCACCTTAGCTGATGTCGTCAAACGGGCTGCACATAAACGGCTGTTCATCATCATCATCATCAACAGCAGTACATCAGCCATTTGAACTGATGCTTCGCTGCCATACAACCATGAGGACCTATGAAATAAAGAATAAGAAGAGGGAGAGAAGGGGGACTTACCTGCAAACCTTAATGCCCTAAGCAAACATTCAGGGTCAAGGCGCCTACACCTTGTGTAGACAACATACCGTCACAAACAGCTGGCTATCGTGCAAAGATAAGGCGACATCGGCGAGACAGCTTCCTTGCGGCTTTCACTGCCACGCGTCATAATCAGCCATTACCCCGCAGATAACTCAGCACCAAACACACTTTAAACAGACACTCCGATTAGGAGACGGCAGCAGACGCGCCACTGGTGTCGGTTGCGAGCCATGTCCTGTAAAGTCTCGAGCCAAGCACAAGGTGAGTCACGTGGAGTCCAACCCGGAAGGCGAGACGGACCAACGGCACCCAGTTTGGTCGTCAGTGACTTCATTTCCCGCTGCCAAGTCAACTTCTGTCCACCTCGAGCCTTGCGCCATCCGACACCTGGCAGACTGAACAAGGCCCTCCTAGGTAAGCGGTGACCAGGCATGCGTAGCACGTGCCCGAGCCAACGTAACTTATTCAGTGCTATCTGTTGTTCTAGGGAGCTAGCATGATCATCACCACCTAGTACTCGCCTACGCACATCATCGTTGCGGACACGCTGGTGCCATCCGACACCAGCAATGCTTCGCAAACAACGATGATCAAAGACTTGAAGGCGCCTCAGATCTTCAGACCGAAGGGGCCAAGTCTCACTACCATACAGCAGAACGGCCCTCACTGTGGCCTTGTATACACGGCCTTTCAGACGAAGGGAAACTCCCTTCTGTCGCCAAAGATGACGCAGGTTCAAGAAGGCAGCTCTAGCCTTTGCAATGCGTGAGCTCACGTCAGTTTCTATGCGCCCATCATTGCTGATGCAGCTGCCAAGATAAGTGAATTGATCAACCACCTCGAGTTCCTCGTTAGTAAGCGTCAAGGGGTCATCGAGTGGCTGGTGGTCCTGCAGCAACACTTTGCACTTTGAAGGTGCGAAGTGCACGCCAAATAATGGGACCACTCTGGATAGGCTATTCAGGGTTGATTGTGCCGCCTCAACATTGTCGAAAAGCAAGACGATATCGTCCGCATAATCTAGATCAACTAACCGTTCACCAGGCAGCACTTCAACACCTACATCGTGAGATTCCGCAAGGGAACACTCCATGATAGAATCCACGACGAAATTGAACAAAAATGGGGAAATCGGGCAACCCTGTCGAACGCCACTTGTAGTCGAAAAGCTATCCGATAGGGCACCATAGACCCTGACGCGGCCTCTAGTGTTCGAGTATAGAGCACGAAGGATGTTCACATATTTCGTGGGAACACCTTTCCGCGCAAGTATTTCGAACAGAATCGATCGATCGACTGAATCGAACGCACTCTTGAAATCGAGGAACACAGCTATTGTCGGTCTGCGGTATGCGTGGCGCTGCTCTAGCACCTGCCGCAAAGTAAATATATGGTCTATACAGCCACGTCCTGGGCGAAAACCGGCCTGCTCTTTTCTAATCCGAGATTCCCGTTCTGCAGTGAGGCGACGAACGATAATCGAGGCCAGTAATTTTGTCACAACTGGCGTTAGGCTAATACCCCTGTGGTTCGCACAGTCTGTGCGACTGCCCTTCTTGTATATTGCCACTATAATCGATTCGCTCCAATTAGTCGGCACATTCTCTTCGTTCCAGATACGTTCGAATAGGGAGGTCAGTGCTTTGCAGAGGACCTCACCTCCATCCTTAAATAGTCAAGGTGGTAGGGAATCCGGGCCAGCGGCACGAAAACGATTGAGGGCTGTGATCGCGTTTCGGACCTCGGCCTCCGACGGAGGCTCTAAACTAACCGTCCATGGCTCGTCCTGCATCACCTGAGTAGGAAGAGGTCCGGGAGCAGGGGGCCAGCTGAACTGATGTTCAAAGTGCTCAGCCCAACGAGCCATACGGCGCTCCTTATTGTGTATCAGCGCACCCGCGCTGTCTCTGATTGTCTCACTGACGCCTGGTTTTCTCGGACTAGTGGTGCGTATTAGCTGAAAGAGCTTCCGGTAATTGCCTACTGCTCCTGCCTCCTCCATTTCTTGAGCCCGACTGGTCCACCAGGTTTCCTTGTCAGCACGTAGGCTCCGCTTTAGTTCACGCCTAATAGCCCGTCTGGTCACATTGTGTTCAGAACCAGCTGGGAGGTGCCTTCTAGCATCCAAAAGGTTCACGGACCTCTCGGATATCCAGTGACTAGTGCGATGACGACTGATAGTGCCACAAGCAGATGCTCCTGCGTCGTGCATAGTGGCCGAGATCCTATTCCACTGAAGCTCAGTGTCATTAGGACAAGACAGCGAGAGTTCGCTATGCAGTGCTTCTTGATAGGCTTGCCTGACAGAGGGCTGGGACAATTTCTCCGTTGCCAATCGGGGGAGACGCTTTGTGCGCCTTCCGGTAAAGTTCATGGAGAAACGACAGCGCACCAAGGCATGGTCAGAGTCGACACAGGTACTCCAGTACGAGCGGCAATCCAGAATGGAACCGCGCCACCTGTAACTTATGGCTACGTGGTCAATTTGGGTCCATCGCTGACCAGCTACAGGTGGACGCCAAGTGGCACTTCGGCGCCCACTGTGTCTAAAAGCAGTGCTAGTAAGAAACAACTGGTGCTCCGCACACAGTTGCAGCAGACGCTCGCCGTTGTCAGTCCGTTCGGAGTTAAGTCCATATTTACCACCCAGCTGAGCTTCTGAAGAGCTCAGACGCCCTACTTGTGCGTTCATATCCCCTGCAAGTACTATAATATCTGAACTAGTAGCACTGCGTAGCAGCGTGTTCAGTTCGTGATAGAAAGTGTCCTTGACTGCATTAGAACTGCAGTCAGTGGGAGCATAAGCAGAAATGACAAACAAGCAGCGTTTTGTTTTACTTCGCGAATTCACCTTAGCTGATGTCGTCAAACGGGCTGCACATAAACGGCTGTTCACCGGAATCCAATCAACCAGCGATGACTCAGCCTTGCAGCTGAGAATGATACCTACACCAGCTTGACCCGTGAGTGCCGCATCGGAGTCTCCGGATGCGTGCAACCAATAACGAGAGGATAAGCCGGGTGCAGTCAATTCAATAACCCCGTTACGGTCATTAATCCTAGTTTCGGACACACAACACACATCAACACCCAGTGTGTCCAAGGTGCGTGCGAGTGCAGCCTGCTGACCTGTTTGTCTTAGAGTGCGGACGTTGAATGTCGCCATGGAAACGGGACAGCGTGGTCTTATAAGGAACTTTTGCCGATAGGCGTCCGATAGGTACTGTGGGATGGTGGCTGCAGATGGTTCTACTCCAGTAGCACTTCGGTTGCTGTCAATTAAGCTGGGAATTATAGAAGGAAAGTTAGTAATGGGGGCCGGGATGGGAGTAAGAGAAAAAGGTGGAAAAGAAAGAAGGGAGGCGCCAGCAGTAGCATGCTTTCGCTTATCCGCCCTGCTGTATGCAGCAGATAAGGCGACCCTTGATAATCTGCGCGACGGCCGATGCAGGATGAAGTTTATGTTTGAAGAAAATGTCATGGTTGTATGTGGGCTGGGATACTGCCAGGGCGCCCAGACCTAGACAGGAGAACGATTAGGGTCCTCATCCAAAGCCTTTGGCTCAAAAGCCTGTCCGCAAGGCAGCGGGGAAACGGCTGTTCACCGGAATCCAATCAACCAACGATGACTCAGCCTTGCAGCTGAGAATGATACCTACACCAGCTTGACCCGTGAGTGCCGCATCGGCGTCTCCGGATGCGTGCAACCAATAACGAGAGGATAAGCCGGGTGCAGTCAATTCAATAACCCCGTTACGGTCATTAATCCTAGTTTCGGACACACAACACACATCAACACCCAGTGTGTCCAAGGTGCGTGCGAGTGCAGCCTGCTGACCTGTTTGTCTTAGAGTGCGGACGTTGAATATCGCCATGGAAACGGGACAGCGTGGCCTTATAAGGGACTTTTGCCGATAGAAGTCCGATAGGTGCTGTGGGATGGTGGCTGCACACGGTACTATTCCAGTAGCACTTCGGTTGCTGTCAATTAAGCTGGGAATTATAGAAGGAAGGTTAGTAATAGGGGCCGGGATGGAAGTCAGAGAAAAAGGTGGAAAAGAAAGAAGGGAGGCGCCAGCAGTAGCGTATTTTCGTTTATCCGCCCTGCTGTATGCAGCAGATAAGGCGACCCTTGATAATCTGCGCGACGGCCGATGCAGGATGAAGTTTATGTTTGAAGAAAATGTCATGGTTGTATGTGGGGTGGGATACTGCCAGGACGCCCAGACCTAGACAAAAGAACAATTAGGGTCCTCATCCAAAGCCTTTGGCTCAAAAGCCTGTCCGCAAGGCAGCGGGGTGGCAGTGATTTCGTTTTACAGAAATGGACGCCATCCCATTTCAAACCCCCAATCTAAAGGACCAGGAGACTTTTTCTGACCTCTCACCATTGACCAACCTGGTAGGAGTAGCTCTCAAGATGCTCGGAGGCATCACCCAGTATAGCTCAATGGGTCATTGAGGTACGCAAACCGTCGCACCAACTTAACGTCCATTCTCCTTCCGACGGCCAGTCTCGTTGCCGTGCAAAAGTTTTGAACAGAATCGATCGATCAACTGAATCGAACACACTCTTGAAATCGAGGAACACAGCTTTTGTCAGTCTGCAGTATGCGTGGCGCTGCTCTAGCACCTGTCGCAAAGTGAATATGTGGTCTATGGAGCCAAGTCTTGGGTTGAAACCAGCCTGCTCTTACGTGATCGGAGATTCCCGTTCCGCAGTGAGGCGACGAACGATAATCGAGGTCAGTAATTTTGTCACAACTGGCGTTCGGCTAAAACCCCTGTGGTTACAACAGTCTGTGCGACTGCCCTTCTTGTATATTGAAACTATAATCGATTCGATCTAATTAGCCGGGACGCTTCCTTCCAGATATGTTTGAATAAGGTCAGTGCTTTGCAGAGCACCTCACCTCCATCCTTAAATGTGGCAGGGGGACAGCGGCACGAAAACAATTGAGGGCTGTGATCGCGTTTCAGACCTCGGCGTCCGATGGAGGCTCTAAACAAACCGTCCATAACTCGTCCTGCATCACCTGAGTAGAAAGAGGTCCGGGAGGAGGTGGGCCAGTTGAACTGATCTTGAAAGTGTACCGCTCAAAGAACCGTACGGCGCTCCTTATGGTATATCAGTGAACCCGCGCTGTCTGATTGTTTAACTGACGCCTGGTTTCCTGGGACTAGTAGTCGGATTAGCTGGAAGAGCTTGCGGTACTTGCCTACTGCTTCTGACTGCTCCATTGCTTGAGCCTGAGTGGTCCACTAGACTCCATTGTCAGCAAAGTAGACTCCGCTTTATTTCGCGCCTAATAGACCGTTAAAGTGGCTCCCCAATGATTCATGATCTAAAAATGAGAAAATGGTAAATTGGTTTCTGCGAAGATAAAGAGGAAGACTGAATTCAACATGGAAAGCAGGTGACGTAATTCGGATATAGTGATGGTAACACTGCCAAAATGAAGTGCCGGAAACTGTGCGAAATGAACAGATAATAGTCTATGGCTATCAGCCAAGTGCTTATTACAAGTAGAGCGAAGGCAGCGCATAAGTTAAATAGGGGCACAATGTTCATCACGAGACCTTAAAGAACGACGCTGCAGTGAAGCAATGAGTCAGTACGTGTTGTCACAAAAGCACTGCTGTTGGTCAGACAATCCCGTAAGGTTAGCAGTTGCTATTTCCGTTCGCCTAAGATTGAAACCTTGGCAAAACAAGAGTGAACTATAAGGGGGCAATCTCGGAGATTGGGCTGTATTCCAGAAAACAGTGGACTGAAGTGAATAGACAAAGATATACAAGTGGTAAGGGGCGGCTGAGTAAACTAGATGGAAACTAAAGCCGAATAAAAATACTGATATGTCATGAGAAAGGATACAAAAATAAACACGGTGGGTAGCGTGCTATAAGTTTGGTTCAGGATTTATGTGAGGCCAGAGTGTCGAGTGATGATATAACAGCTTGGGAAAAGGTGATGAGGATAAAAACAAGACTTTCATGTGTCAAAATAATGACACAATTTATGTTGTTTTGGTCCATGTATAAGTTATTAAACACAAGCAAGAGAGTAAGCAGAACAGAAGCGAAGCGAGTCCCTCCGATAAGCATGGATTTAACAGAAGACCTGAAGGGCACAGTTTATGATGCAGCACTTCGTTCAATCCGACTGTATGCATGCGAAACCTGGCCCATCAGGTCAACAGACAAAGAAGCTAGTCACATCCGACCATCCCTGTCTTTGCAGCTTAGTGTGTTTGGTAGGAGCAGCGCGTGAGCAATTAGCGTGTTTGGCGACGTGTATTTGGTGCAGAAAAGCGAGTGAACAGCACAGCACACGCACCAGACCCAGATGGCTAGGCCACACGTTGCGCAGGCCAGGCAACCAATTCCCGCGACGTGCATGATTTGCGCGTCGGGGTGTGGATGGAAGGAGATAACTTGGTCGAGGGAGATGAAATCCCTCTCTTCTAAGTTGGCGTCCGTTGGTGTTTCCCGACAGTCTCGCTAGGGTCTGCAGGACGATGAGCATGTCTAGTTGGATACATTAATTGGTATTAAAAGGTAGCCGAACCTAAGGGGGTTTGTGTGGCTTTTCCTTTATACCTGCTCATCCTGCCTATTTTGCTGTCCCAACCAGGAGTATTTTGATACACAATATATCACTAAGTAATCTGTCGCGTTTTTCATGCTAGTATATTCGGTATCTTACTTTTTCCTATAACATCTTTAAGTATTGCGGCGCAATAGTTGAAGTGTGTTTCTCACCCGCTAATGTGAATATGCTGACTGGCAACCATAATGATGAGTTCCCAAATTCGAAAAACATGTAATCACCTGCGCCTCTATTAGTTGTAAACGCGTCGCCGTAGCCGTCCAGAGCAGCTGGGCTATTCGCGTCTAGCATCCTTTTGTGGTTCCTCTTCGTTCGTCTCCTTCTTGTAGATAAGGGAGAACCATCGAACGTGTCCTGAATTTTATCCACAAACTTGAAACTCGTGCATGTTCTTTGGGAAGAAGACAAACCGAAACTAATTGGTCTAGATTGTGTAAGCGACGGAAAATCTTCTAATTTGCACGAAGCTTCCGATTTGTGCCCATCGGCAAGAAGGAGAAAAGAATGAAGCTTTAGTTGGGCACTGGGACTGGTTATCATGATTCTCATAAGAATCACCAGTCTCCTGGAGAAGTTTAGAAAATCCGTCCTGTGAATAACAGGCAATTAGGTTTGCTAGAGTTCGCTAGCCGGAATCCAGGGTTAGAAAGCCATCAGCTGACTTCATCGAACAAACGCACAAAGCATATGAAAGTCACATTTTGGCTTTTTGATCAATTTAAACACGGGTTTTGTTATGAACGGGAAAGCTTATTTGAAGCGCACTAGAGAAATACGTATAAGAATTTACTGATAAACATAGGACGCTTATTTATTGTCACGTTAAAAAGTTTGCATTTGTGAAAAGGATAAACCACTGTAACAAGACCCATTGAAGTAATATTTCCTTTGAGCAATCGACGAGCATTGTACTAACTACTACTTTTGAGCTAACCAGGTTTTTATATAAACTCTCCCAACGAAGACCAAAGGTTTTTTTATCCTTAGCTTCTACAACTAAAGCAAACTCCCTAACTTCCGGGAAAGTACCAGACCCAAAATCCCAATACGCGTATGTGGAGGATAACATTACAATGTGTACTATCATCGGCAGTAGATCTTAAGTTACAGTAACCGAATCAGAACCTTTGACATGAACATACGACCTTTACCCGGTACTTCAAACATTAGCGAGTGGCATGGACCTTGTCTAGTGCTTGAGTGGCGGGAACTTAAAATTGTCGGTGAAACCCATGTATGTCCTAGTTATCATTATAAAACTATAAAGTCTAAGCATCTTATAGTAGGCCGATTAATTGTTTTTATTCACTAGCGTGTCACTAGCCATCTGTCAAACCGTAAGGGTTCTCGGAGTACACTATTCAAGCTCACTAAATTCCGCAGAACATGTTAGCTACAGTGTAGCGAAAGCCAGATCCCTCATTGGTCATATCTGCAAAAGAATGCTGGTAACCGAATCCAGACTCACTCTATACAAGGTACGCGCTAGACCTCTTCTGGAATACTGCTCCATGGTATTTACCAACTCCAGAAAGAGTGACCGAATAGCAATTGAGAAAGTACAACGCTCATTCACAAAGCGCCTGCTTTACCCTTCCACTCTCAACTACCGTGATCGCTGTAAGCTCCTTGGTCTTGAACCTTTATGGTTACGAAGAATGAGACTCCACCTCACCTTCTTATTCCAGACGATAAACAGCCCAAATACGAACCTTGAAGGACTTATCCAACAAAACGAAGACTCTCGGTATCCCCTCCGCCATAGACCCTTAAACATTACC
>CALYDF020005078.1:0-14724 GCA_944474145.2 Dicrocoelium dendriticum | reverse complement strand
CATGCAAGACAGTGGAGGATGAGCCGCGCTACATCGCAGTTAGATATCAGGCATGGCTCAGTGGCATCAGCCTGCATCAGCTGGCAACTTCCGCCGTCTGTTTTACATCATCAGGGCCACTGGTTGCAATTTCCACGCTATCAGCCAGACGATTTGCGAGGCAGACGGCACGAAGATCACCAACCTTCGCAGACGATTGGGTCGCTGGTCAGAGCATTTCGCTCTTCAATTCAACCCCCCAACACAGTCCCCTGCGACACCTCCAGCCCCAATGTATGATGCTTGGCCTGTCTCCACAGCCCCCCCCCCCAAATGAAGCAGAGATTCGAAATGTAGTCCAATCTTTGAAACACCACAAAGCTTCGGGTCCCGACAACCTACCACCAGCTCTATTAAAAGATGGTGGGAGTGTACTTATCAGCGAAATCCTATCGCTGTTCACGAAAGTTTGGACTGAGGAGAAGGTTCCGAGCTCATGGGGAGAATCGGTCATTGTCCCGATTCACAAGAACGGTTCCCGCGCCGATTGCTGCAACTACCGCGGAATCTCCCTAATCTCTGTCGCATCCAAAATCTTCGTGTCGGTCCTACTTGGCAGGCTTTCAACGACTAGAGAGGAGTTTTCCCGAGAAGAACAAGCTGGATTTCGTCCAGGCCGCGGCTGCATCGACCAAATCTTCACGCTTCGGCAAGTTCTCGAACTTCGTCACGTCCACCGGCGGCCAACAATAGTAGTGTTTTTGGACATCCGAGCGGCATTTGATTCAGTAGATAGATCTGCGTTGTGGAACTGTTTACTGAAGAAAGGTGTGCCCGACAAGTTTGTAACCATCCTGAAAGTACTTTACAGTCACACGTCGGGCAAAGTTAGGGCTTACGGCACGCACTCCTCTTCATTCGCTGTAACCAGCGGTGTTCGCCAAGGTTGCCCTATTTCACCTTTCCTCTTCAATTTCGCCATCGAAGATGTTCTCCAAAGAGCACTGGAAGGTGTCCAGGACTGCGGTGTCGAGCTTCTCCCTGGAGACAGACTCACGGACTTGGACTACGCCGATGATATCGCCTTGCTGGGGGACGACCCACAATCCGTCCAGAACGCTCTGGACCGCTTGGCGATGGAGGCGTCTAAGTACGGCCTGTGCTTCACTCCGGGAAAATGTAAAACGCTGCTCCAGGATTGGCAGGTGCCTGAACCCGCGCTCACCATTGCTGGACATGTTCTGGAGCAAGTCCCTTGCTTCACTTACCTAGGGAGTTGCATCACGGCTGGTGGCGGTGTTGGAGATGAAGTCTCACAACGGATTGCAAAGGCCCGCCTTGCATTCATCAAACTGAGACATCTATGGCGTCGTCGTGATGTCAGTCTCAAGCTCAAGGGCAGGGTGTACAATGCTTCCGTCCGTGCAGTACTCTTGTACGGCTGTGAGACTTGGCCTATTCGCTCGGAAGATATGAAGCGGCTATCAGTCTTTGATAATCGCTGTCTACGAAGGATTGCTAGGGTGTGGTGGCAACACCACGTAAGCAACGCAGAGGTGAGAGACCGCGTGCTTGGGGCGAATAGTGCCAGTCTTCAAGACGTTATTCTCCGACATCGCATGCGCTGGCTCGGGCATGTTCTGCGCATGTCAGCCCATCGCCTTCCACGTCGAGCGCTATTTGCACTCCCAGGGAGCGATTGGAAAAAGCGCCGCGGTGGACAGCCGATGACGTGGAGAAGGAGTATGAAGAAGGCGACCTCAAGTTTAGCAGCAGTCGGACCAGTGCGCCTTCCAGGTTGGGGACCACGAGATGCTGAATTGCAGTGGTTGGAAACATTGGACGTCATGGCCCGCAACAGACATCAGTGGCGGCAATGTTGTTCCGCAATTTCACCATCCCTTTGATACACACACAAACTCACAAAACAAAACAAACAAAATGGCGTGTGTAAAACCAAAAAAATTCGTTTCCCATATTTTTTAATCGCATTTGTGTCCCCATCTTCTTCACCTTTTTCTTCTGCCGTGGTTCTGATGGCACAATGTCTGTTAACAGACTGTGAATATATATATATATATATATATATATATATATATATACAGTGGCATAAGTCGCTGACTCGCAACAGCAAGGTCGTGGGTTTGAGTCCGGCAGGATTCGGCGGATGCGCGCTACTGACGAGTTTCAATAGGACGAAACGGCCGTCTAGCGCTTTCCTGGATGTGTGGTGGCTGTCTGTCTGTGTCTAACTGCGACGCATCTACACAGAAAGCTGGAGCTCATTGTTGGTGCAACTCCTGCACTCATTTAATTTAGTGAAGTCAAATCTGACTGCGAGTAGCGACCGCCAGGTGGCTTGTCTTGCTTTATTTGACAGGCCAGTTTGCAGTGTTCATTACTTTGTGCAGAGCAGATGTTTCTTGTTCATTTTTGTCAAATTCAGTTTCTTTTGCGATGCTGAAGTTGTTTATCGTGTATTAGTCTCGTATCCGTGCATTTGACTGTGGTATTTGTATCGTGTACTTATCGTTCACTTTATCACCCTTACCGTCACATCTGCTAAGCTATTAGTAATAACAAAGCTGACTCCCCGTGGCACTAATTGCAAAATAGTTGGGCATAGAGCCAATGCTGTTACATGCCTCATATGTGATGACAGTTTCCACATTTCGCGTACTGGTTTCTCTTTATATCATTTAAACTACTACGTGAAATCCAGCATGATTATGTCCAAACATTGTGCAAGAAATGCCAAGCTACTGTGCATTCACAAACAGCCGAAAAGCCGCGCGAGCCTACAAGACGGGCGAAACGTTCCATAGGGAGGAGCTCGGTGGGTTGATGTAAGCAAGCGAAAACCTAGCCATCTTTATGTTTGAACGAGCCCACCTGCACACCGGCTGCAGGCTCTCAAGCGCGATGTCCCCCTGTTGCCGGAGACTCAACTGGGGGTGTGTCCTACGGACACTAACATGGTTGGCGGCATCCGGTTTCGGATTTGCCTGTCACTGTGGCAAGCCAAAGGACGCCTGCGCCTACAGAGGGACCATGGATGGCTTGCGCTGCACCACCCACAGCTTCAACCACACACCCCATATCCAGTGTAAACCCGAAGGAATAAGACCGGGAGGCATGCGGATGGGAACCACGTTTCATCAACGGAGCCGGCCCACACTCCTTCACAGGCAAACACAAGCACACTGTATTTGGGAATCAAGTGCACACAAGGCGGTGGCTGGACCGTAGTCCGCTCCACACTGACTGCATGGAACCACTCTTCGAGCCTAACACGGCCACAAGGACCGTGTACCCTGTCCCCTCCAGCAACGACCAACTGTCTCCTGGAGCCAGTATGAACGAGGTAGTGGGTAATAGACAGGTAGGCACCTTGTCAACATGCACATCAAGCGCAGCCACACAGGGGATATCAAACAACAGCCAAACAATACATCTCTAACGTACAGGTGTGCTATAGCGCAGGCGTTGAAGGCCAATGGACATGACAGCAA
Source organism: Dicrocoelium dendriticum (assembly GCA_944474145.2). Classification (NCBI taxonomy): domain Eukaryota; kingdom Metazoa; phylum Platyhelminthes; class Trematoda; order Plagiorchiida; family Dicrocoeliidae; genus Dicrocoelium; species Dicrocoelium dendriticum. Next base: position 11,233 of record CALYDF020005078.1, on the reverse strand, counting down.
AGCAAAAAGGAGAAGACAACTACCAGCATTCAGCGGCATGGTAACCATATGAGATTTCATGCGCCTGAATCGACAGATGTTAGTCCTCAGGCTCGTTATGACCACGACGTGGATTTTCTGCAGAGACTGGTTGATAGGCTTCTCGACGTGAATGAACAGAGGTTTCGGGTGAAGCCAATCACCCGTCTTGGAAAAAGAGAGTACGGGAAATCCCGGCCTCTACGATTCGCGCTCGTTGACGAAACGAGTCGGAGGCTGATACTGTCCAGCATCGATAGGCTAAGAAGTCTAAATATCCATATTCGTTCCGATTTGGATCAGTCGAACAGACAGAAACCGAAGTCCGCTATCGCGAAGTTTAAGCGGTGGAGTAATACTGGAGAAACCAATCACATTGTAAATTTTCGGGTAGTTACCCCGGGTCCGCCGAACCCGGATCAACAGATCGATGTCGCTTCATGCGCATCGGCCGGTTCTTACCGCGTCCTGTGTGTACCCTTCACAAATGTTCGCAGTTAAATGAACAAACGTGACGATGTGCTTCACTTTGTTGCTTCACGTCGTCCGGACGTACTAGGACCGGTAGAAGTCTGGTTAAATCCGGAGGTCCCTAACCAGGAAGTCCAGATCAGTGGCTACTCGTGTATTCGGTTCGACAGACTATCAAACGATCGAAGCGGAGTGCTGTTATGCATTCCGTCCTCGCTGTGCAGGAGACGGCTACACACCTACCGCAGCAAAAATGACTTGTGCGAACAGTTATGGTGCTCAATCCGCCTGAGACAGGGTGAACTGTTTGTGGCTGCGGCTTATCGTAGGCAGCGAAGTCGATACCTGGATTGGTTGCCGCATGCCAGAAACTACATAAGTGGGCCCCGCTTCCTGCTAAGGGATGATTTTAACTTCGCTCGCATAGGGTGGCCTGAGGTTCAACTACTCCCCGAGGCGCAGGTTGTGGAGATGGTATTTGAAACTGAGGCAGCACAACATACCGTCAAACGACGCGCGTTACAGCGCATTCCGCTTCATCGTGCCTGGACTAAGGAGTTGCGGGCAACGTGTACATTAAATTCAGGTTCTGGAGCCACTGGCAGCTAGTGACCCCCCGATGGTGTTAGCCAGCCTTGAGCTGCCGATACCCTACACGCGTCTGCCGGAGCCGTTCTACAATTATTGCAAGACGGACTTCAATGGTTTAAATCGAGTCGCAAGTGAAGTAGACCGGCCGCTGTTGCAGGATTCCTCAGCTGAAGCCTGTTGGTCTGTTATAAAAGAGGGTGTGCAATCGTTGTGCGCTCGTTTCGTACCCCAAAAGTGTCGGAAAGCTGGACCAGTGAAGCCAGATTGGTTCGACAAAAAGTTTAGTCATTTGGCTCGACGGCGACGCGTATTGTTGTATACATTCCTCGTGTCTAGCTTTGCCGACGATTATGAGGCGTACAAATAGCAGCGGAATGTATGTAACTGCCCAAAAGCACGAAAGCGTCAGCAGTTAGAAAAGGAGCTTGCAACCTCAGCGAAGATGGCCCCCAAGAAGATGTTTGCTTACGTGAAGCGGCGCCTGAGGCCCGTACGTGACGTAGTTGTGTTAAAGGACACTGACGGACAGCCTCTGATCTCCAGCACTGAACGTGCCTCCGCATGGGCGGAGCACTTCGCTTACTATATACGAGTGGGCATGCGCCTATGCCGAGCTAGACTTGAGCGGCCGCTATTGAACCCGAGGGCTTTGACTGCGGTGTAGAAGATGTCCGCAGTCAACTCGCCAGTCTTAATGACACAAAACCTGTCGAACCCGATGGATTTCACTCGCTAATTTTGAAGTCCTTATCAGCTATCATCTCGCCTGCCGTGACGGAGCTGTACAACAGATCGCTCTCCGACGTTGCATTGTCGAGCGACTGGCAATGCTCGGTAGTGAAGTCGAGTAAAAAGTTGGTGACCCACGTAATGTGGACAATTACCGGCCGATTTGTCTCACTACTGTTTTGGCGAAGGTGCTCGAGAAGATTGTGAAAAAGGGTCTTCTCCATCTGCTGGAGTCGAAAGATTTCCTAATGCCGGCACAGAACGACTCCATGAATGGCCGCTCATGTGTCATTAAGCTGCTGTTGACGCGGCAGGAATGGTTGCAAGCGCTGAACAGCGGAAATCAGTGGATTTTATCTACATTGATTTCAGTAAAGCTGCCGATAAAGTGAACCATGAGGTCCTATTCCATAAAGTGTGGATTTGTTGTGTTGGTGGCGCCCTGCGCCAGTGGATCAGTGACTTCCTTATTGGGAGAAGATAGCGAGTACAGCTGGATGACCATCTAACAGAATGTTACCCAACCACTAACGGCGTACCCCAAGGCACAGTACTGGGGCCAAGTTTATTTCTGATGCACATCAATGAAGTATCCCATCTTCTTCGGTCGCCCTGTGCATTATTTGCGATGACCCGAAGATTTGGGGGATTATTGATTCTCCCGGTGACTGTGACGTCTTTCAGCAGGGCCTAGACCGCATATCCCGGTGGTCTGCAGAAGTTCACCGACTGGTCAACCCTGTAGGACTAGTTAATACTAGTCCGAGACGGTGCGCGGAATTAAGCGCGGATATCAGAAGGCAATTGGAGTCGGACACAGCGGACTGTATTCGATGGGGCTACAACAAGAAGCGGACGGATGAAGCGAGGCAAGAGCGTACACGTGAGCGCGGGAACTTACAAGGCAGTTGTGTGTCGAGCCGGTTGTAAGATTAAAACAAGAAGGAGTAATGTACAATCGGTCAACAAGTAAATTGTACACGAAAGATAAGAGTTATCTTTTTGGGCGCTACAACCCGGCAAAGACCTCGTTTATGAGCCTGGACAGGGGTACTAATGAGCGTGCGTACATTCTGGCCGGTCACGCGCTGCATCCCATCAATTCCGTCAATGACCTAGGCGTACTCTCACGCTTTGATCTGAAGTCCGACGAGACGCAATCCAAAAAGAGACCACTTCGCCAAAACCATTAACATTTTGAAAGAATTAAGAAAGTCGTAGCACATAGATGATGCAGTCTTCTCAAAGCTGACCCCATGCGAATCACATCCTTCGCGAATCTAGGGTTTGCCAAAAGTGCACAAAACGAACGTTCCGATGCGACCAATAGTGGAGATATCTACTTCCGCTTTTCAGTCTGTCGCAAAGTGGATGACAGAGTTGCTAGAACCGGTTCGCAAAGAATTGTCGATTCATACGGTCAAAGACATGTTTGATCTTGTCAACCGAATAGAAAAGCTAAACGTGAAGGATAAATTAATGCTTTCGTCTGAGGTGGAATCACTTTTCACGAACGTGCCGTTGGTAGGGACTCTGACATTCATTTGTGATTTCATCACTGAGAGAAACATTGAGGTTGGAATTCCATTGAATAAACTAAAATGACTGATACCGCGTTGCACCTTCAATGGACAATTTCTGTTTAATGGAATCTATTATAGACAGATAGGTGGAGTCACAATGGGTTTTCCCCTAGGACCCATTTTGACCATCTTCCTTATAAAGCTTGAAGGTGGACATTTGAACACCCTTATAACTACATTTGATTTACACTGCCGTTACATGGACAACACTTTCATTGTCTGTGACTCTTCCACTGATTATCTAACCCTATTACATCAGTTAAACAGAGTGCATCCATCAATAAAATTCACCAGTGAAGTTGGGCAAGATGGCTGTTTGGCGTTCTTAGATGTTCTATTGCATCGTCGTGAAAACCGGGCGATCAAAAGGAGTGTTTTTCGCAAAGCGACGTGGGCAGGTCAATACACCCAGTTTCTTAGTTTTGTACCGTTGAGATACAAGAGGAATTTAGTCCGTTGCTTATACCATAGTGTCAGAGCAACCTGCAGTCAAGAGACGCTGGAAAGCGAAACCAAGCTCAACTTTAACATGCTGCAAAAAAAATGGATACCCCGTACCTTTCGTCAAAAAGCACCCCAAACAGCTTGAGACTGTCAAGTGTGCCGCTACAGTGCCCAAGAAAGACGTATTCCTTACAGTTCCCTTTAAAGATGACGTCGCGTTCGAACTGTTGAATAGAAAAATCTCGACCGCAGTGGCCAAGACATTTCCAGCCGCCAATCTAAAACTACTTTCCGAAACAAGACCATTGATTCTTCAGCGCTTAAAGGATAAACTCCCGGTTCGGTCCCAATCGTCTGTCTTATACCAGTTCACCTGCACCTGTGGTGCTAGGTAGCTTGGACATACGACCAGGTGTTTGTCGCCAAAAATCGCTGAACATTGTTCTGCGTCACTACGAAAAGGCACCGTAAAATCTATCAACAGTTCCGTTTTACAATACTTGGTTGACACTGGACATCAAGTCCAGATGAACCAGTCGTTTATACAATCCTTAAACGCTACTCAAAACAGCTTAAAAACATCTGTTGACCATTTATGAAGCCATTGCAATCAAGGTTCTAAAACCAGAGCAGGGCAAACAGCGCACATGGCTACAGGCTTTGAAATTGCTTTGGCTTTGAACTTGACATATGAACTGCCATGAAAAGAGGCAACGCTCGGTTGTTGGGATGCTGTCGCACTACTAGAAAAACATGATTGCACTGTACTTTTAAAATCGCAATGAGGCTGGACCTTACCGTGGTGCGATGGTTTGCGTGCCTCAGAGATCCATTGAGCTATGCTGGGTGGTGCTTTGTTTTGCACCTTTAGAGCCACTCATACCAGATTGGTCAATGGTTAGAGGCCAGACAAACTCAGCCTCCTGGTCCTCCAGGTTGGGGGTTGGAATGGGGGTGGCTCCTCATTTCATAAAACGGGCTCTGTAGTCCAGTGCCAAAACCCGCTGCCTTGCGGTAAGGTTTTTGAACCAAAGGCTTTGGTTGAGAACCCTAATCGTTCTCCTGTCTAGGCCTGGGCAACCTGACAGTATTCTGCCCACGCAATACAATGAACCTTTCCTACAACAATTTCTTGATGCTCTGGCCGTCGCAGAGGATAATAAACGGCGCCCTATCTGCTGCATCGAGCAGGGTGGATAGGGGTTTGGATGCTACTGCTCAGGCCTTCCCGTCTTCTTATACCCCTTCTTGCGCTTCTGCATCCTTATTGTCCCGCTCCAACTTTACTTATATCCCCCCCATTTTCAATCCCCCAATTCTTGGCCCTCCCCCAGCTTACTTCAATAGTCGCTTGTCTTCTAATTTCAAATCACACACAATCGCAGGGCCTCGCTCCAATCCAGTCGATAAGTCCATGTTCAACCAAGCGGACAACGTCAGTTCATCCGTTTCCCTTTGGAGTCCTCGTGTCTCGCTAAGATTGGCATGCCTCAACGTGCGCACTTTGCTGCAGATTGGCCAACAGGCAGCACTTACCCGCACACTAGAGACCCTATCGATCGATATTTGCTGTTTATCAGAAACCCGCCTGCAAGATTCGAGCTCCGTGCTTACCCTGAGATCCCCCACATGCGACACTGGCGGCACATTCTCATTGCGCCTATCTGGCGATGATGCAGCTTCAAATGCCGGTCAAGCCGGCGTCGGCATTGTTTTGAGTCCCCGGGCTGAAGCTGCCCTGCTTGATTGGATCCCAGTAAACAGTAGGATGTGCGCCGTTAGATTAGCTGGTTCGTTCCGTGCTTCGAAGTCGCGCGGGGACAAACGGTGCCTGTTTGTCATTGCGGCCTACGCCCCTACAAACTGTAGCACTGATTCGGTAAAAGATGATTTCTACCAGCAACTTCACGAGCTCCTTCGTTACAGAAGAAGCACGGATACTGTGGTGCTGGCTGGCGATCTAAACGCCCAAGTCGGAAAATTGTCCTCTGATGAGCTTCATCTGGGCGGCCAACATGGTGAAGGCTCCCGTAATGATAATGGTGAGCGATTGCTCCAGCTGTGTGAAGATGCTCGCCTGTTTCTCGCGAGCACTAATTTTCGACACAGCACCCGCAGAAGTGTGACTTGGCGGCCACCAGCCTCGGGCCAGTCATGGACGCAAATCGATCATATCGCGATCAGTTACCGCTGGAGAGGCTGTGTCCAAAACTGTCGCTCGATTTGGAGCACGAGCGTGGACTCTGACCACGCACTTGTCTGTGCCGACCTCCTGATGCGCTTCGGTGGACGTCCGCAACGTCGATGTGAACGGATTGACACTAGCCAGCTGGCGAAGCCAGATGTTCTGAATGTGTACCAAGATGCGCTGACATCTGGGCTGAGTAAGCGCCCACTAAACACCGTTGAAGATCACTGGTCGCACACTCGTCAAGCGTTGCTATTAGCAGGCATGTCTTCATGTGGCAAAACAAATTGCCAAACCGGACATTGGGTCTCTACACAGTCTCTGGAACTTATGGATGCTCGCCGACGTATTCCGGCTGGAAGCGAATACAATGAATCTCGCAAAAATCTCAGGGCGAAACTACGTGCTAGCCTAAAGAAGGACCGCGAAACCTGGTGGTCTCATCGTGCCTCTGAGATGGAAACAGCCGCTGCCATTGGTAATCATCGTAAGTTATACCGTCTGATACGGGCAACAGGCAGCAGGAGACCTGGTGTTAGCGAGACCATACGCGACGAGAGTGGGCAGATGATCCACAGCCTGTCAAAACGCTTGGAGCGTTGGGCTGAACACTTTGCTATGCAATTTAACCAACCTGAGTTATCACTTTCTTCGGGCATTGAACGCCCTTCTCCTTGGGCCGTCTCCCTGGATCCGCCCTCACGCGCTGAAGTCGAACGTGAGATCAGGCTGTTGAAATTGCATAAGGCCGCAGGGGCAGATACTATTCCTCCAGCCCTCTTCAAGTTCGGTGGACCTGCTCTAATAGGTGATCTACACGAGTTGCTAGTAAAACTTTGGGAGCAGGAGACAGTCCCGACAGACTGGAACCGCTCCGTCATTGTCCCAATTTTCAAGGGAGGCTCCCGTTTGGTATGTGGTAATCATAGAGGGATCAGTCTGATTTCGATTGCCTCTAAATTGCTTGCCTCTCTCATTCTCCACAGACTGACTGGCACTCGTGAAAGCCAAATTCGTGAAGAGCAAGCCGGATTTCGTCGAGGTCGGGGCTGCATCGACCACATCTTCACATTGCGTCAAGTGTTGGAGCACCGCCATGTTTATTGGCGACCCACCGTTGTCGTGTTTCTTGACATAAAAGGTGCCTTCGACTCAGTCGATCGATGTGCCCTTTGGGACTGTCTGTTGAGGAAAGGTGTGCCTGATAAATATGTAAACATTATCAAAGCGCTGTACGCACATAGTTCGGGCACGGTGAGGGTTTATGGCAAACTCTCGCCACCCTTCAGTATCACCAGCGGTGTGAGACAAGGATGCCCGCTGTCACCTTTCCTCTTCAACTTCGCTATTGATGAAGTCATGGAAACAGCGTTCGCTGGACACGACCTAGAAGGTGTGGAGCTACTCCCTGGTGAGCGACTTCTTGACTTGGAGTATGCAGACGATATTGCCCTAATCTGACGGCTCCCAAACATGCCAAACAGCACTGAACCGATTAGCACTGGCTGTCAGTCGTTTTGGGCTATGCTTTGCTCCATCAAAATGCAAAGTACTTCTCCAAGATTGGCAGGGACCCAATCCGGCGCTAACGCTTGGTGGTGATCTGCTAGAAGTCGTTCAGGAATTCAAGTACCTGGGCAGCTATATTAGCACCCGTGGGATTGAAGATGAGGTTACGAACCGTATAGCAAAAGCTCGAGGTGCTTTTGCCAATCTCCGCCACCTGTGGCGCAGACGCGACATTACTCTCGCCCTCAAGGGCAGAGTTTACAACGCAGCCGTCCGTTCAACTCTCCTATATGGCTGTGAAACCTGGCCCATCAGGTCGACAGACATGAAGAGACTCGTCACGTTCGATCATCGCTGCCTTCGCAGCTTAGCTCATGTCTGGTGGGAACACCGCTTGAGCAATGAGCGTGTTCGACGTCGCGTATTTGGTGCAGGAAGAGCGAGTGAACCGCTCAGCACGATTATATCACGCACCAGGCTCCGATGGCTGGGCCACGTCTTGCGCATGCCAGCACACCGACTCCCACGACGTGCATTGTTTGCGCGTTGTGGGTGCGGTTGGAAGAGGAGGAGGGGAGGCCAAGTGATGACTTGGTCGCGAGAAATGAAAACCCTCACTTCGAAGTTGGCGTCGGTTGGTGCATCCCGACTGCCTGGCTGGGGTCCTAAGGACGGTGAACACGTTTGGCTGGACACACTTGCTGATATGGCTAGGAGCCGGCCCCAATGGCGTTTGTGTTGTGAGTTCCTTTGTCCATCCCCCTCCTGTTTAGCATCCCCCTCCAATCACGATCTCAATCGTTAGGCATAATATGACTTTCTTTTACGGCAGCCAGCTGTTAGCTCTCCGGAACGATGTCCATCCGTTACTGGGGACTCAGCGGGCGTGCCACTGTTTGTTTGTTTTTTCTTTTCTTGCCTTTTGTATTGCGGCACAATAGCTGAGGTGTTTTCCACCTCCAGCTAACGTGTAATGATGATGATGATGTACTTTTAAAATTCACTACCGTGGATGCTACAAGATGCGTCACTGACAAGCGGTCAATGATTACAACGACAACCGATTTGAGCGGATCGTACCTCACTAGAAAGAGAAATGCGAGCTAAAGGAGTTGCTACACCAGTCAATTTAGCCTCTAAACCTAGAGAAAAACCACTGACAACACAAATATTAGGTGACATCTGTGCGCCTGAAGTTGATCAAGACGCCTACGTCGAATCTGCAAGAGACCCCACAGCAGAGGTTGCCTCTAACCTTGTCGCCCCATCTGTGGATATAACTGTGAACGAAAATGGACCTAGATATACCTCAAAGTCAGTTGACTTAACCACAGCGCCGATTAGGCATGAAATTTCATACGCAAGAACAAATTGCAATACTCCATCGCTAAATTATATTAAATCTGCTCAAGAAATCGAAAGACATCTTCACCGGATTAATACTCGACCTGGAAAGGTAGTACCTCTAAATATACCTTCGTTTTACAAGATGAAATTATCATTAACACACTGAAGAGTCACCTGTCCATGAAAAAGCATCTAGTCTCAGGGATAAGGCTTAAAGCATCTTCGATGGATAGCTCCAATTCTGTGCTCCTTAACCTATCAGATGAATCTAACATCAAGATGCTGTATTCCCAGTGAAGACAGCTGCGACAGTTTACCCCAAAAAGAAACACTATGTCCAGCCCTCAACTTCTGGAAAACTGTCGGACCACAGCTAATCCATGATACCCGAGCAAAACCTAGAAGTGCAAACATCGGTAAAAGTCCTACCGCCGAATTTTTCTGACCAACGTTGGAACTGGCCGCCACCGCCCTTACCTCCCGATTTGACATACTTAGAGAACCAAGGCCTTATCAGTCAGTTTTTTAACCTAGTCCAACTACACATGTAAAATGGTCCCACTGTTGCTCAAGTATCGCCACCATTCCCAATTGCCCAACTGCTACCACAGTAACACCCCCCGATTTCCATGAAATATTAAACTTTCCCTCTGAGTTGGGTAATATCATAATTCTTCTTATTAATGCACGTTCTTTGAATAATAAGGTGCACAGCTTTCGTCCTCTCCTTTCTCTCTTAGTTCCCCATTTAATACTAGTAACTGAAACATGATTCTCCCCCATGTACCTCATTCACATGACCACGTTGAAGGCTACAACACTATCGTCGTGAGTAGCCGTCATATGGGCAATGGTGGTGGGTGCGCCATCTATGCTCAGAAACAGCTATGTACCCACACAATATCAGACCCACAACTAAACAACGTCAATGAATCCGTCTGGGTTTCTGTGAGGTTGAACAATACCCACATCCAAGTAGGTTGTGTATATATCCCTTCGCAGTGTGACACCCTCCAGTTAAATTGTCTCCCTTATGCTCGTGTATACGCCGCTGATCTAACTTTCGCTCACAAAATAAGCGGGGGTGATTTTAACATGCCAAATTTTCGTCTCTTTACCAAACAACGAACCGGGATCTGTTTCTCTTTACAAAAGAACCTGAGGCTAATGAAATGTACGCTAACTTCCAACAAATCCCAGACAAAGTTGTGCTGATCAAACAACAACCAAGTAAAAATGTTTCATTAAACGGACGCTTAATTTTTCTTTATTAATAAGGCAGCACAAGCTTCTTGAGTTAAAACGAGTACGGAGATTACTGGCTGAAAAGAAACGAACTCTGGAGTTTACAAAAAAACCCAGAGAGCTAGTCAAAATGTTTCGGACAAGAAATAAACTCCAGCCTGAACAGTTTCCGCCGTTATTCTACCAGACAAATCTCTGACTACGGATCCTTAGACAATAACAAATACACTAAATAATCACTTTACCTCATCGTTCACTGTTTTAGGTGACGTATCTTTGTCCAGAACACCTATTAGCATTGTAAAACACAACACAGTAACTTTCAACAGCAGAGAAATTCAGCATCACTTAGACTGACTTCGATAATCCTCTCATTTTGGCCCAGACAGTCTACCAACTTCCTCGTTGAAATACGGTGCCGTGATATTCCATTTTTACTCTTACTTACCGCGTCCATGGAGTAGAGCATTTTTCCAATTCAATGGAAACTCGCGCTAGTCATGCCTAGGCACAAAAATGGCCCCAAAGCAGACGTCAGAAACTGCCGGCCGATAAGTCACACGCCTGCTGTTGCGAGAGTAATGGAGCGAATAGTCAAAGAGAAAACAATAAACCATTTGCTCTCACAAAACCTACTTAACCAGATTCAGCATGGTTTTATACAGAAACGATCATGTCAAACATGCCTGCTGGAATTCCTGAATTGCTATGATCGTTTCCATCTATATGCAAAAAGCATTTGATAGAGTGCCGCACTGCCCCCGCTATAGAAAATGTCACAATTTGGCATCATAGACCCGTTGCACGCTTGGTTTAGATCATATCTTACTGATCACATTCAACAAATTCAAGTAAGTATCCATAGGTTATCATCGCTGCTTGTTACTAGTGGTGTGATCCAAAGGAGCGTTCTTGATCACTGCTATTTTTGATGTACATCTGACGTACATTAATGATAGAAACTATTTAAAATGGTACAGCCTACCATTTTGCAGATGATATTAAGATAATGTACACTATTAATCCTAGAAATCTGGAACACACTTTGGATAAAATACGGAGTGATTTATTAGCTCTCGAAAGATGGTGTAACGACTGGCAAATGTCA
>CALYDF020005077.1:0-14754 GCA_944474145.2 Dicrocoelium dendriticum | reverse complement strand
GTTCGCTACCGCGTCTGACCGAAGGCAGTCTACCTGGGCGTATTCCATGTTCACTGACCAGGGAAGCTGGAGAGCCTGGACCAGCTTCTCCTGTGAGCATAAGGACGGCTGGAACAATCGAATGCATATTGCTTCAGCTGTCGCAAGCATACGAAGGCGGTAACCTTTCGCTCGGTGCGGTGAAACCTTGTAAGCTATTCGGAAAGCGCGTTTCGAATCCACTTCATGGCCGGTGTCCAAAATGTGGGCCAGAAAGGCGCTACTAATGGTTCCGATGCCCCCTTGACGAAGCCAGCGAGGGCAATGATCGTTCACGCGTTTCGATAACTGCCGCGCCGTTCGACCAATATACGTCGCGCCACAGGCGCACACGAATTGATAAATCACCTTTGATAAATTACTTAATCACCGAAACCATGGCAGTGTTAACAGCGCCAAAGAAGGAGTTATTTATTTGCTTACCATTCAAAGGGGACGCGGCTACCGAGCGTCTAACCAGAAGCCTTTCGGCCGCGGTAAAGTCGACCTTTCCAGCAGCCTCGTTGAAGTGCGTGTTCTCAACGGAACCACCCATTCGTTCACAAAACAAGGACAAGCTGCCGATGCTGACCACATCAATGGTGATTTATCAATTCGTGTGCGCCTGTGGCGCGACGTATATTGGTCGAACGGCGCGGCAGTTATCGAAACGCGTGAACGATCATTGCCCTCGCTGGCTTCGTCAAGGGGGCATCGGAACCATTAGTAGCGCCATTCTGGCCCACATTGTGGACACCGGCCATGAAGTGGATTGGAAACGCGCTTTCCGAATAGCTTACAAGGTTTCACCGCACCGAACGAAAGGTTACCGCCTTCGTATGCTTGCGACAGCTGAAGTAATATGCATTCGATTGTTCCAGCCGTCCTTATGCTCACAGGAGAAGCTGGTCCAGGCTCTCCAGCTTCCCTGGCCAGCGAAGATGGAAGACGCCCAGGTCGACTGCCTTCGGTCAGACGCGGTAGCGAACATCTAGCTCTCTAAGACCTAATTCATTTTTTCCACTCTGACATTGACCTTCACGTGATCAATTCGTTTTGATCTAACTGGGTCGATTTCTCTTTCTAGCCTCTATATGATTGTAATGGTCTGACGATGAATCATTGAAAGCAATTGCTCACCAGATGGTCTTTTGTTCTAGACACCTAAATGGGAATTTTCAAGTTACTTAAATCATCCAAGCCCCCATTATTGGTGAAGGAGCTCAATCAGTTCCTTAAGTTCACCACTAAGCTTGCTGAAGCCAAATGCTGTGTTCAGTTCTTCAATGATTGCATAGAGCATAATGAATATCCGACCAGATTTTGGAAACAATTACGCCGTGATCGGATCTATCCCAATAGCAAGACGCTTAGACGACATGCACTAAACCAACGTGATACCGTGCAGTCCAAGATTGCTGAATGCGAAAGAAATCTAGCACAACGCCACACAGCAACGGATGAGTTAGCTGCTGAAGAAAAGAAAATGTTTCTGGACTATGTTCAGCTTATCACTAGCAACCGTGTACAGCGGAGGCGTTCTTCTTTAGCAAAGTCGCTAAGCCAGCTTAAGCCGCAAGCCACGTTTCCAAACAGGCCAGACAGGTATGTACACAACTTTTCTAGTTTGAACTTGGACACAACTTTGATTGAAGTTCTATCGCTTGGCTTAAAGTTTTGCGCTCCTAGACGCAGGGATAACCGGCTTGATTGTGAATTACAATTTGAAAGCTTATATGATCAGACGAAAGGATTAGTCGCTAAATCGAATACGGATCTTGAACGTTTCAAGTGCTATTTAGTGAATTGTTGCTAACAGTATCGTAAACTCCGCGTCCGTAATCATGGCCCGCTAACAAGAAGACATCTAGATGCGCTGAAAGAACTAAAGCGCAATGAGGAAATCGTCCTATGCAGGCCGGATAAAGGTGCGGGAATCGTGTTACTCGATCGAAAAGATTACATAGATAAACTAACAGCAATACTGAGAAATGAGACAAAGTTTGCGTGTATTGAAGGAGAAAGGGACCGAACTGAACAAGTTGAAACACAGGTAACTAAGAGCTTGCAAGAACTCCGGGCCAAGGGGTACGTTTCGGATGCTCTGTATGACAGCCTTAAACCGAGTGGCACAAGCGTCCCAAGACTTTACGGGTTACCAAAGATCCACAAACCTAACATCCCACTTCGTCCTATTTTATCAATGGTTAACTCACCGTACCATGCCGTAGCTCAGTGGCTTGTAGAACTTCTTGAACCTGTGCGACAACAGCTCGCTATCTGCAGCCTTCGTGACAGCTTCCATTTCGTCGAAAGCATCAAAGATGATAACATCAATGAGAAATTAATGTTATCTTTCGATGTCGTCTCACTTTTTACAAACGTCCCATTGCTTGAGACCATCGATTACATTTGCGACTATATAGCCGAGTCAGGAATAAAAATGTGTATACCTACGCGTGAGCTTAAGAGCCTACTGGTACGCTGCACCTGGAATGTGCAGTTTCTATTCAACGGGAAATACTACCGGTAGAAGGACGGCGTGGCCATGGGATCCCCTCTCGGACCGCTATTAGCGGATATCTTCATGACAAAGCTGGAGAGGAACGAAATGCGGGCGGCGATAGACCTTTTTGACCGCTATCATTGATCCATGGACGATATATTTGTTGTGGTGGATAAACATGTTAATCTGGAGGAAATCCTTGACCACTTCAACCGGGTGCATGCACCAGTGCAGTTTGCTTACGAGAAGGAAAGTGATAACCGGCTACCATATCTCGATGTCTTGTTGACTAGGAGACCAGACGGATCCATCCAGCGTCAGGTCTACAGAAAAACAACGTTGATAGGTCAGTACACGAATTTTTACGGTTTCGTTCCCATGAGATAAAAGCGCAACTTGGTTCACTGTCATCAGTCAAGAGCACGTCGAATCTGTACGGATGACACCATAGACGCGGAGTTAATGTTCATGCAGAACACTACGTGAAAACGGTTATCCCGATAGATTTCTCCTGAGGAATCTCCAAGAAAAACCGAAACCAGTGGCAGTGTTAACAGCGCCAAAGAAAGAGTTATTTATTTGCTTACCATTCAAAGGGGACGCGCCTACCGAGCATCTAACCAGAAGCCTTTCGGCCGCGGTGGATCCGACCTTTCCAGCAGCCTCGTTGAAGTGCGTGCTCTCAACGGAACCACTCATTCGTTCACAAAACAAGGACAAGCTGCCGATGCTGACCACATCAATGATGATTTATCAATTCGTGTGCGCCTGTGGCGCGACGTATATTGGTCGAACGGCGCGGCAGTTATCGAAACGCGTGAACGATCATTGCCCTCGCTGGCTTCGTCAAGGGGGCATCGGAACCATTAATAGCGCCATTCGTACCCACATTGTGGACACCGGCCATGAAGTGGATTGGAAACGCGCTTTCCGAATAGTTTACAAGGTTTCACCGCACCGAACGAAAGGTTACCGCCTTCGTATGCTTGCGACAGCTGAAGCAATATGCATTCGATTGTTCCAGCCGTCCTTATGCTCACAGGAGAAGCTGGTCCAGGCTCTCCAGCTTCCCTGGCCAGTGAACATGGAATACGCCCAGGTCGACTGCCTTCGGTCAGACGCGGTAGCGAACATCTAGCTCTCTAAGACCTAATTCATTTTTTCCACTCTGACATTGACCTTCACGTGATCAATTCGTTTTGATCTAACTGGATCGATTTCTGTTTCTAGCCTCTATATGATTGTAATGGTCTGGCGATGAATCATTGAAAGCAATTGCTCACCAGATTGTCTTTTGTTCTAGACACTTAAATGGGAATTTTCAAGTTACTCAAAGTAACTTACTCAAGCAATGCAAGGTGGTCAAAAACAGTATGTTTGCGGACATTGCTTTTCAACCGCGGAATTATTGGAGCTTCAGCAAGCTGAAGCAGACGAGTTTTGCACGTTTGGCTAATTATCCTGAACGATTCGAGGGGAGGTTGGCAAATGGAGCAGTTTAAGTTGTGCTGGCATCTTGGTGCCGTTCGCGAGCACATTACCTGGAAGGTTCTCTAAAATCCTAGTCGACAGCCCTCTCTTAGCTGAGCCCACGCAGTTGGTAACACAAGCACAACTTGAGTGGTACACACGTGGAGCGGAAAATAGAGGGTTTAGAAAGTCAAAATTTGATTTACCTAGCAGATTTCTTACTTGGTGCGATGGCACAAGGAATATATGGTCAGTGAGAAAGGCTGTTGCACAAAAAACATGTGTTTAAAAATACTCTAACAACACAGACCATACCGCATAGATAGTACACTCATGCAAGTGGCTATTTTTAATTTGATTTTGTTGCACGTATAAGGACCTGGCTTGAAATCAAGGACACCTGTGTGTTGACTGCGGCCACCAACATATTGTTGAGTGTTGAATGTTGGTATTAGCATAGATTTTATTATAAGCGCAGTAGATAAAAAGATATATGTCAGTGCACTAATCTGTACTACCTTGCACTTGGTTATCTCTGTTTGCAGAAGTGACGTACATAAATACTGCGTGTTTGAATGTTTTGACTGATACCATTAACCTTAATCTTTCTGCTAGTCTCAAATAAACACTTCCGTTTTTTTCACGAAACCAGTGTGTCACAATTTCCTCCTACGTAGCTAGCTACACGTTCACGCCTTAACGGTGAGAATCACCACCGGTTTGCTGCTAGGTTTACTAGCAGCTTCCACATTTGGCAAATGTTGTGGACTTGATCAGCGCAGGAAATCTTCTGTGCAGCAGGTATCATCTATTTCCACACAGATAGACGTGAAAGTTGTTCCACTTGGGCGTGTTTTGTCATTCGAACATGAAAAAATAAATGATGTGGTGTATCTAAGCTTCCCGTGAAATATTACGATATGCCACAATTCCTTTTAGTCTGTATCTAATAGTCTACAATTCAAAAAGGATACATCTGCTGAGTGACCGTTTGTTGTCCCTGGTCCTCCCACTGAAATACATGTGGAACGAATTTAGACGACTCAATTAAATGTCGGCGTAGAATTCCGTCTTCAGTATCGCGTTATGGCGAGTTGTCAATAGATTTCCGGTGAGTGCGAACGGTATTTTAATCCAGGAGAAGTGCATTCACCATAAATGTTAAGGCTGCAATGGAAACCGTCTTTCTGAAGGAATGAACTTTACCTCATATTCCTCACTGGGATGGTAAGGAGCACAAAAGCCCATCAACCAAGGTGCTACAACGGTTATTCCAGCAGATGTTTTCCGTTCATTTCTAATCATGCGGGATACGGCTTGTTGTTCTTAACATGTGTCTGGGATGCTATCAGGAACGCTGTTGACAGGCATGATGAACTAGACTACCATGGGCATCCGAATGTTTGGTCATTCACTATAACAACTATATTCCAGCAGCAATGGAATTGGTCTTAACTTGTCCGACGTTGTTGCATATAGGAGCAGTGTACCTGATTTGCAGTTATTATTTCATGAGCTGCCCTTCTTAGTAACATAGCTTGTAGCACGGTGAGATTATACAACGCGTTTCTACCTACAGCTTTCTCTGTCAAGACACGCCTTTAATCAGCATACAAGACACTGGCAACCCCGAGTTCGCTTTTATCTGAATCAAGCATTAGCATTTTGATCCGCGTTATCTCTCTTAAAAGAACGTTGGTCATCATTTTTACCCTGTATAAAGCGTATCCGAAACAACAAAACGCGAAGCAACAAATAGCACAACTGATTAATTATTTTGTTACTAGCTTCGGTTCGATACACTTTCCCATAATGTCCAGTATCAGCTCAACAGTGATTTTCTGTCAAAAGAGTACTGGACCGTAGTAATCACCATTTAGATCCAGTGTGAATATCACGCTTGAGAGATATCGTATCTTTGCCGGGCTATCAGAAATAGGCTACATCAGATGTGTAAACTTTTTGAATAAAAATGTAGCTGCTGTTTAATGGTATAACTATGCAATAACACTTTTTCAGCTGTAAATCATGATTATCAATATTGGATCGGATGAAAAAGTGTACTAGATATTCTTTGACTACTATGGATGACTACAGCCTCACTTATTGTATTATGCTGAATAAATTATCTTTTGTTTGCTACCGAAGTAAACGTAAGCACCAAGACATGGCGTGCAGATGTTAATAAAAGTTGATAGTTGAAATGCTAGCTTGAAGGAGATATAATGAAAATTTGCTATATCAACCCCCGACTGGTTTGACACGGCTTCTGGAAATCTGTTTACTTTCTGAACCCTAACCATATCTCATTTCGTCGTCAAAATTAGGAATTCACATTAATTCCTGTATTACAGTTTTAGAATTCGCAACATCTGCGAAACTTTAGGTGCCCATGTGTGCCACTGAAAATGCGTTATTAGTATATATTAAGCTTAGCGATTAACCTACAAGCCTTTACTTAATTCACAATTTTAGTTAATCAACGCTAACCAGGCTTCATCCTTGGTCCAATGAATCTCTCAATTGGGAAAGGTACAACAATTCCATTAGGAAGTATGATGTTGTCGGTTGATAATCTGGTGGTCCATGTCCCTCCGAAAACCTCATTGTCCATGCATCGTGTGTATTACAGCGAATGCGGAGCTTGCGAGTCCCTGCCTTGTTAATTCCCATAGGTGAATGCTTTGGTAGTTGGTACGTTAAACGAAGTTTCACGTGTCATCTAGGAGAACTTGCACAGAAGAAAATTCACCGGTCATTTAGGACTTTATTCATTCCCAGATTCGGCGGCATTTCTCAGCAAATACACGAATTTCTCTATCTTGAATGAATAGCTGGGAAAAACGTAACAAATGGTTTCAAGCATCTACTATATGTGCCGCCATACTGCTCACATATACATGACAAGTAAAATAGGATAGCAATATACCCCTCCTGCCGTGGGAGTTTTCTCAGTGAAACCCTAATATCAGCCTTAACCCATTTTCTACAGCTGTCTTAAGTTTTCTCCATTTTTCCATTTGGGTTGAAATTCATGACATTTAGACTCAGTCAGACATGTGTCATATGCCACGCAAAGCACCCTGTGGCGGTTTTATCTTTTCGGGAATCGTCAACATTGTGTATTCCACGTGACCGCAGTAGGGCTTAAAACCGCAACTCGACTCCTGCCAGTCTGTGGTTGGGACTGCGGAGCTAGGTAGGACTGCAACAACCGTCATGACTAAGTCAGTAGATGTGATATAGCGCCGCTCACTATCCACCGGCTCGCAGTTACTGCAGAGCAAACTGCTCATAATGCCATAATTTAATCGGTCGCTAAGTTTGGTAAGTTCATCGGTCCGCTATAACGTGCTAGTAAGTGGATATTGGGCGGCATCTTATCATATCTGGTAATTCAGTCACGTAGGCAGTTGCCGTCCCCGTAGCTCACCCCCAGATTGACAACACTCAAGCTGCAAGGTGGTGCTCTGCAGCGGTTAGATGGAATACACATTGCTGACGATTCCTGAAATGTTAAGTCGGCCTTACAACGCTTTTTCGGGCCTGTACTGGCTGTGTGTTTTCGTCTAGATGTGATAAAGTTTGACTTATGCTATTCAGATACCACTACCACTCCTTGGTAAGTTGTACGTATTTTATATAAAATGGTATGAAGCACGCACATGGGCTTTGGATTTTGCAAATTTGGATTATTTTAGATTTGGTCATATTTTTAACTGTTTTTTAAGTACGACATTAACGAATGATACCTTGACATAAGAATTTAAATGAAAAGATGCTACCACATTTATTGAGCAAATACACATCCGTTTGAGTCTTGGAAGTGGCAGTGTTTACTATTGCTAACATAACTAATATAACAGGCAAATACTCTTTTTAAATGTATGTGTAGCCCACATGTGCGCAAAAAGCGTGTTCCACTGTTTATGTGTGGCATGCCGCAGAGCACGCTTCGAGTAATGACATTGAATACTCTGGGAAGTAACGTTTCTAAGTGTGGAACATTCACGGTGATTCATCAAGAACACCAGTCTGAGGCAAACAATTGTATTCAATGATTCATCTACGAGCCGGTACAAATCATCTAAGATTACAGTACGAAGGTAAATGCACAGTGATTGGTTCAGTGTAGGTCAATGCATAGACAGCAGATAGTCGCTATCTTGTACACGCACACAGATCGATAGTCGTTACGTAATCAAACTGACGATGCCGGTGTCATAGTGACGGTTAGGTTGATTTCTGTTCGGCCAGGGCAGACTTAACGCTTGAACAAACTTCTTTTGTGAGCATAGCGGAGGTTAGAAGATTCGGATCGCAATAGCTTCTGCTGTGGCGAGGATTCGTAGACGCAGACTTTTTGAATTGTTCAAGGGGACCTGGTAAACCACAGTAAATGCGTTCGGATGTTTAACCCGGTGACCTGATTCGAATAGGCGGGAGAGAATTCCGCTTGCCAAAACTCCAGTGCTTCCGTTCGCCAACCATTTAGGACAATGTTCCTTAGTGTGATGTGACAACTGACGAGCTGTTCTACCCATGTACGTTGCACCACAGGTGCAGTCGAATCGACAGATAATGAAAGAGGAGGTCAGCTTCGGCGGTCTGTCCTTATTGCACACAGGAATAAGCAGTTTGTTGGTTAAATATACACAGCAGGAGCGAAGTCCTACCACTGGCGTGTGCATAAAACGTTCCCCAAACAAGTCTGACGTAAGAACATTTCTCTTTCACATCAACTTCTTACTGTTTAAAAAACAATTCAATGCCGGATGGCGTTCGAGTGGAAGAATGTGGGCAGTAATAAGTCTAAATTTTAAGATCATACACCTACTTAGTTATGTTCACTGATAGGCTGCACCGCCTTAATAACAAAGTGAGAACCTGAGTGGGTTTTAGAAACAAGTGCTACATTCGATCTTTTCATGCTCCAATGTCCCTTCCGTACTGCCTGAATATACACACATGTGACATAAGCGCGGTTCCCAAGCAACATAAATTTTAAACCAGATATAGACAGAAAAACATATATATCAGTGAAGCAAGATGACTTCTTTGGTTTAATAATTATTTTTCACTTAAGTTTTGCCGCAACAAAGCTAATCTAACAATTGTTTTTTGCTTTTCCTTAGTTGTATCAAATATTCAACTGGTTATCGTGTGCACAAAGTGTAAACCCTTCGACCCCAAAGTATTGGAGAAAAGTGCGATAATATTAATTGTGTTCCCTGACGTTTAATTTCATCCTCCATAAAAAACCTATACTACTTGTGTTGTCTATAATAATTATTCTTCCCATTTTATTAAATTTGTGCTGCCTAGCAAGAATTAAGGTAAAACAACACATAAGATACATATTGGTATCATTAAAATAGGACGCATGTTGATACACGCGACGTTTGCCTTCCTTGATAAAGGCAGTTTGAGAGTTAGTCACAATTATATGTCCTTAACAACCCTGATTTTCAGATTAACTGTAAGTTTCAAGTGTTTTTTAGTTTTAGGTATAAAATGAATGTGCAAACCAGCTGTATTTTGTGTGTCTGTAGGGGCACTCATAGTAACATTTCTGTAAATAAAATTGAAATAACAAGTTAACTGGGAAATCATGGACAGACAATCACGCTGTTTTTATGAATTGAAGCATTGAAACCTCGAACTATTAGGAGAAACATGTTGTTTTCCAGATATTTGCGTCATTATACAATGGAAAATATTATGCACCCGATCGTTTGGTGTCAAATCATTGCAAGCCAGGCTGGTTTTATAATGTTATGGTTGTTAACTATTCGGCTATGTTAGTTTTTGTCGTCTCTATTCTGATTTATGATGATCGAGCGAGAATCAATTCTACAGCTGGTTGACGAAGTTTTTCTAATGGGTTAACGAGTCTCTGACACAATACCAGACAACGAATGACAATATACGTGTGAGATTACGCTATTAACTACATTCACCGTAAAACAATTGTGTAATGAACGGTAATGCTCTGTGTTGATAGAGGCCAGACGTTGAAGCCTACAAAGAGAAACTGTTAGGCTGCCTTGACAAGGTAATGTGCTTGATGTGACTGATTCTGCTGTTCCGTTCGGTATTATTTGCGGAATCGGTAAGAACAAGTACGGTTGGTCAACAAGATAATCACGATTAATGAAAAGGTGTTCATGGCAGAGTGATTAAGCCGTAAGGTTAAATTGTTAAACCCTACAATTTTTATTTTTAAGCATTATTGGGTCTGCAACGGAAGGTATTTCAGCATAAACTAAAGTAATGTATGGATTACGGGTAACTAATATGCGTGTCTATATTAATTCAGCAGGTACAATGCAAACAGATGGCGTACTAAACTTTAAACATAATAAATTAACAGGAAATGTGCCATCAGCAGAAATAGGTAATTTAACTGACTCCGTAGACAAAAGCCAAACTAGACTTAGTGAAAATAACTGAAGTAGGTAGGCACAATTCTACTATCAATGAACGGCGAGTTATCATGCTTTCAGTATCATAGTGTGTGTGGGTATGACATAGACAGTAGCAACCAAAAGATAAATATGCGTCCTCTTTTACACCGGAAGTCAGATTTTAGTTAGCTGACTACTGTGTTCGAGATTTTTTAAACAGACACTATTTGTATTTTATTTGTTTGAAACTGATCTCGATAAATCAGAAATGTATTAAAGTAGCATAGACATAAGTTCAGAAGTACGGCAGATTTTCCCTCGTGTTTATTTACTCCTTAGGTTTCGTCGCTCATTTTACTGTTCCAACACTGCACATATGCAGCGGTATCTGTCTCCCATTTATGTTGATTAAAACGAGCAAATAGCTATGTAGTGCATCTATCGTAGTTTAGAAAATCAATGATGGGACTCAACACACATCAATTATTTGTCCTATGCCAAAGAAGTTGGAAAGCTGCTTAAAGTTTAGAGGACACAAAAGAAGATGTATATTTATGAGTGTACGTAATTTCAAAAGCTTTGCAAGCGAACTAATTCAATAGACTATTTGGCATAAAATGGTTTATAGCAAAATAAGAATATATATTATTTTCACAAAATTGAAGGTGGAGAGCACAGCTGAAACATAATTTTCAAGTTTTTCAAGATCTGCTAATACAAGCTAGAGCGCGTCCCGAGGGCCACAAGTATCAGAAGCCCAACAATATCGACTTCCCGGTGCATGCACCATATGAGAAAGAAAAGGGTGTACTCATAGATAAAAGCAGATTTAAGCTATATATGCGACGGACGCAAGCTCGCTCAAGATGAGGTAGGGGCGTGAACTTCCTCTTGCCTACAGTTGGAGGCCGCGTGCTAAGGATGATTTTGAGATTAAAATCGACATCGCTTACTTAATAATCAACAATGACATCTTCAAATCTGAAGTCCTCGATACTAGTCAAAGAACTTGTCGCGAGTATAGGATGCAGCGCAGATATGATAGGTGCATGGATGATCATGGACAACGCCAGAATAACAGTTCCGGAAGGTATTATGAGGATCCTGCGCCCATGCTTTCAGCAAAGTTGCCTATCTATATATGCCAATTAATAAACCTAGTTGGAACCGCATTTTAGGAAGTTAAGTGGTTAGCGTGACATCTGCTAGCTGATCCGACGCCTGACTGAACACCAAGTGCCATCTTTTAAGCAACGTTTAGGATGGTAACGCAGACGCATTACATGTTTTGAGTCCCAATCGAGATCCCAAAAGTGGCGAAGACTGCGAGACTGCCATTCATCAAAATACTGTCTACCACGAGGTCGTTTCTTTGCATGCTACTATGCCAGTTTTAAATTTATGTAGATATTTTCCAGCTAAAGCTTTATGCTTAGCATCTGAGAGTTGGACATCGAAAACTCTAGTTAATAGCACGAGCCAAATATCCTCATTTTATCTTCCGGAATGTGAATACTGGTCTTATCCACGTTCGGCCATGCACTGATCCATTCGGCGCTGCAGTGTATACATGCAACTAACACTCTGACTAGGATCGAAGACAGAAGATTTGATGATGTCATTGTTGATCATTTTTGAACGAGGCCTTGATTATTCAATGTTGAAAGCAGTATCATCATGCAGCCTTTGACTGCTGGCAAAAGGTATGTTAATATGTAAAGTGTAATCATTGCATTTTACGGAGCAGTTGGAAAAGGTGCATTAGCACTCGACCCGGTTTTTGAATGTTCAGTCCAAGAAAATTGACTTATATAACAAGAAGTTTGAGGTAAAGTCTATAACAGCCTTTCCTGAAATGTATGAATGGAATCTTGCCAGCTGTTTCAACAGGTAGATAGAAATACGTAGCGGTTAATGAACTAATAAGCAATTTGGAAGGACTAGCATATTTGCAATTGCATTGGAAGGAAAATATGCTACATGAAATTATTCGACACAACATTATTTGACTTATGGCATATAGTATTCAACAGCTATTATCTACAAACATAGGTACGCGTACGAAGCACGGTGCTTCATTCGTAAATCATGAACAAGAGCATCAAAACCATTCAGTTCTGACTAGTTGTTTCAATAGAAGATGTATATTTGTAAAACAATTATACCGAATAGTTTAACTCAAGCTTTACCTAACTTATCACGAAGTTAATTTTCGTGGACAAAGTTTATTGGTAGCTGTAATGCATAGGGCAATGCCTCTGTCTTCAAATATCATACCTTGAGCATCTCCGCCAAGTCAAGCTAGTGCCGACGACGTAGTTCCGGTTGGCTTCACTTGACTAACGTTTAGGTTCGTACCCAGCTTACCAGAATTTTTCTAGCGTGCTTCATATTCTGGAACCCGGGATTCATTATACATTTATTGGCATATTGCTGCTTAACGGGTGCAACATTATTATTGAATAAGATCTCTTACCATTGCTTACTTGTTGGCAAGCCACCTTATTCAAGAAAACCTTATATCTATAGGAAAGAACACAGCTACCGTCGCAGCAATTGCCGTCAGACTTCTGCTGCCTGCCTCAGAGTTGCAAAAATTCAAAGTTCGCGCAACAGTCTATAGCACACCTGAAGCAGATGGATGTCTTCTGCTAAGTGACTAGATAGAATATTACTAACTGGAATAATTATTCCTATGCTGATAAGACCACTGCTGCTACGGCGATGATAAGTTTTGCCGTTGGCATTATTGAAACAATTCATTTAGACATATACTGGCTTTATGAGCTTCGTGCACTAAACGTAGTAGATAGTCCGAGCAGCTTGGTGAAGACAGGGCACAGTAACATGGGGCAGAATATAGGGACATATGCAACAGTCCTTAACAAAGACAAAAGCATACACAGAGCAAACGGTCACGATAGTTTATGTAGTAAGATTGGGTGTTTGTGTATCAGTCTTAGCTGTGATTGCGTATCATTGCAAAAATTGTAGTGTGAAGAAACAAATTCGTCAAGTACTGTTTACTGAGCTCTTTGACATCTTTTCTTGGCGATAGCCACAAACTACTATGTGCAGACCTCCGCCCCCGGAATCGTCGATTTATGTCAGATGAGTCCAATCTTGGGTGCAATCATCCGTGGGGCACTGCATGGATAAGATCGTGCAATGTTAGAACAAGTGGTTTGTATCTTCCAATTTCGTAATATAATCCATAGAAATTTATGCAGTCTAACCTGTCATGGGGACCAGCTGTCAATATCAACCAGCCAAAAAACTTCCCCAGTTTTCTTCCATGCTAAATGTCTATGGCAACCAATTTCTGTCGGTCACTTGTGTGGTCGAATTAGGTAGGTATGACTGTAGCATAATCGGTCTAAAAATGTAAGTCATGTACAAATTTACCCAGTTCACATCACGGGCTACTAAAGTTTCTACCAAGAATATTAGGTGTAACTACCTTTTCTGGAAGTGTTGCGGTAAGAATTAACGTTTTGCACGAATTAACCATGTCTAGGAGTAAAATAAACTTTTATTAACTTTCCCACACTTGAGTGAAATAAACTCTCGCTCCTGGAGTCGGATCGCTTATCAATTTTGCTTTATATCACACTTCTAACCGTGTTAGAAAATGTTTAATGAAAAATCATCCTGAGCCTCAACGGACGGTACTTTCGTGTCTTAGAAATATTTTTTCCGGTATGTTTCTGAGTACATGTTTACTTTGCTTACACTGCTCTTCACTAGCTAAAATCGACTTATCAGAAATCGGATAGCAGTCAACTATCTAGATGTTACACCGAAAGTAAATTATGGTAGGTTATTTCATGTTTTACTTAAATTGATAACACTTCAGATTCTGTTAACTACAAAATAAGCTATGTAAATTATTTTACGCAATCAAAGAGAAAGATCTGGTCACTGTGGTATATTTCACCTTCTGCTTGATGCAGGGCTTTTAAATTGGAACGGCGCACAGAAAAGATATAAGTTGCGAAGGGAAATTTTCATTAAGGTTCCTAACCACAAACAATGCTTGTATAAACAATCTATGCCGCTAAATATATAGATGTTGCAGTGGTAAGTAAACTAATCATGAATTACCAATAAACCTTTCGCAGTCCTACTATATTAAGTGTCCATTCCGTGTACAAAAGACCCAACGTATCGTGTTCGCTAGCAAAATTTTGCTGGTGGCTAGTAGCTTCTTGCAACGGAATAACAAATTACACGAATTCATTCCCTTGTCATTGGTGCTGTGGATCATATCCGTTAAAATGTATTAAAATGTCTATCCAACGTCTATTCAACCAGTGCACAAATTTGCTGAAGTAAACTAGGTGGATAACAGCT
>CALYDF020005076.1:0-14750 GCA_944474145.2 Dicrocoelium dendriticum | reverse complement strand
TGTTTCCTTTGCATTGGAATTAATTCGCTGGAATTAAAATATCATTCATTTTTATTTCCGAATCAGGATTTTGTAACCATAACCACTTGTGTTGTCGCTGTTTATTATTGAAGAACTTACTATTGCATTGCGCTCCACAGTTGGCCAGCACAGTGGTTTCTAATTTTCCCTAATGCCGAAACAATCACCTTGCTTGTTCCAAGACAGTCGGAAAACTAGCAAATGTGCTCACGTGTGATTTGTGTCACGGTTAATTCCACATACCATATATTAAACTACTGCTTGAGCATCCTCGTCGTTTTCGTGAAATGCAACATGCTTTCGTCCAAATTTTGTATTCGAATTCCTGAAACAACATACAGCCGGAGAAAGTAGATCAGAATACTAAGTCGACTTTTAGGGGAATACTTTTGTTGAGAGCAGTTTCTTGCGTTTGGCCCAATAGATAGAGAGGACAATAGGTTTAATATAATCCGTCCTTCATGTCACGTTCTCACTCATCGGCAAATCGTTTCGCCGTTGCCAGCAGCCCAGTATCACCTGACACGAATATTTTACCAGTTGTATCCAATGAGTCAATATATAGTAGGCACGTGGAAAATGCAGGGAAAGAAAAGGTCGAAAATTTCGAACACGTTATACTATAGGCGTGTAATGTGACATTGTTTCCCACTTGACACAAGAGCTTCTCCAATCCAGAAGTATTAGTACAGCATTTACTTGACTATTTTTATAGCAATTTAGAATGATGCTAATTAGAGATAACCCTGGTCAGTCGATAAATGTGGTTAAAGGGACAAGGGTCAAACTGGTGAGCATGGAACTTACCCAGTTGATCATGGTAATGCGTGAAGAGAGATTGTTGTCTTTGCTGTTGGCTCAAGTTTTAGCTCCAAACTTACTCCGTCCGCCAAAGCTGTTTAGAATGGCCGAACAAAGGCAGTTCGCGACACATTAGCTAGTTCCACGCCGTCTACTCTGTTTACGTAGTTAGTAGTCTTGGAGAATTTAAGCGCCTCATCAAATAAAATTTTGCTTCTTTGCCTAACTGCCATCCTAATGATCTCTGCATCGGCCCAGTGGATCGCACATCCAGAGTCCAGCGTATGTACCGCTCTCCGAATCTTTTAGCAAAGGCATTCTACTCAGGCTCGTTTCTTAGTGCATGTGAAGCATACTTCTAACGTTCTGCTATCAGCCTATGCAAATGTGTTGCTTTTTTCCTGTAGAGATTGATGCGCATGCAGCGAATTTACTATTATTAATGGCTCGTCCTATCTTTCGGAAGAGGATCCTTCAAACGCAACCGTGCTGAACAGAGCGTTTGACATCTTTGAGGAATCAAAGTTTTATATAAATTTTATATAAATTTAATACATACATATATATATATATTTATATAAATTTAAGTGGCTCCGGCTACGACCTGCGTGTAGCCTTCACCAACAGTTTAGTTATATGAACAAACGCGGTGAACTCTGTCATTTTGTTGCATCTTGAGCTGCTAGATATAGTAGTACCAGATTCGATGTAACTGAACTCTGATGCGAAATCCCAGGAAATCGAA
This sequence comes from Dicrocoelium dendriticum, assembly GCA_944474145.2. Taxonomy (NCBI): domain Eukaryota; kingdom Metazoa; phylum Platyhelminthes; class Trematoda; order Plagiorchiida; family Dicrocoeliidae; genus Dicrocoelium; species Dicrocoelium dendriticum. The sequence goes on along the minus strand of CALYDF020005076.1, from coordinate 13,183 downwards.
CTCACTGGTTAAACATGCTTCCTTTGCGATAGTCTACGAAAGGAGCGCAGTGGGGTTTTGCTCTATACCCGGTTTTTCTTAATTTGGTTTACTATGCTCATCTATAGAAGTGATAAAGTTTCGTATGGGCAGCTGTGGCTCTCAATCCAACAGAGAAACGGGGGCTGCTTGTGGGTGAATTGCATGTCCGCCGCTTAGACTGCTGCCGCTTCATCGAAGCCGCATGAGTCGTCTCGTGTTATATGGTTACTCACGCAGGAGAAAAGTACAGATTTACATGAGGAAGCAGGCGCCACAACCGAACGAGGCAGATGAATTAGCGCCTGCGCATATTACGAATGCGCTGATTGGTTTGTATTTGGAAACGCAGGAGTGGGTTTGTTTGGATGACTAAAATAATGAATCTCATGCATGCAGCAAAGTCGTTCGACATGGAACTAACCTAGTTAGCTATACTGAGGTTTCTATAATCTAATTATGCTACCTTTTTCCCTGAGCGTGATTTTTTGATTAGACCCTGTGAGTCTGAATGACTGATTTCTGCGACATCCGCCTTTTAACACATTGACTGCGAACCCTGGACTGAATTTGAAATAACGTCCGGATATTTATTGGTGGAAAAATTGCGCGGACGTAGTATTTCGAAGCGAAGTTGCGCAACACTACCATCCGACCCGAATAATATAGTACTTAACTCCCTTTTGCCTATAATTGATGGTACCACACTGTGAACAATAGGTGCAATAACTTCAGTTCCTGCAGCTCCTTATATCAAAGGAAGACCCAGTGCTCATAAGCAGTACGCATCAAGCTTTACCGTATTCCCCTTTGCTGGTACTAGTATACAATCACAGGAGAAATAAAATCGAAGGTCTCACTCCTACCGATAACCAACTATATTTGTCTGTATCACAAGCTGCGTCTGAGGAAGACTGTTGGACTTTTCTAAGGAGGCAGTGACTACGGTTTTCTCACTTTGCATCATTAAAGTGTCGGAAATTAGATCAATCCTGCCGCTTTGTTTCGACAAGCATTTCTGTAAACGAGCGTGACGGCGCAAATAGCGCTGCACATTCCTACCTTCCATTTCTTTCGGTAATTGTGAATAGAATGGGATACAGTGATATAATTGCGCTGCTGGGAAAACAAGTATTTACCTGTTTTCGAATTACTGGTCGATCCCGCGGCAAAGAGCACCTAGTATTGAGGATTAGCTTAAGCAACGCGGCCTCTCAACCGTCAGGCGATCTGCCAATGCCAGTCGGTTTAGAAAAACAGCCCTTAAACTCCAGCAATAAACCTGAGTTCTTGCTGGCTGCGTACTTCGTTTCAGAGTATGCGAATTACCAGGTTTCGTTACCGAGTTTAACGTGTGCAGCGATTATCGAACTTAAAAATTTCATTTGCGGTGTCAAAGAGTTTCAACAACTATCCTCCAACCTTGATGACTCCAAACCTTCTGGCCCTGATGGACTCCGTCTACTGATTCGCAAGTCTCTATTCGACATCATCTCATCTAATTTGGCTGTTATTCAAAAGCACACTTGCTGAGCGACTGAAACTGTTCAGTGGCTAAAAGTATTCTGAGAGGCAAAAACCCCAATAATTTGATGAAATACAAGCCGATACGTAAGATATCCATTTTGACCAAGGTTGCCGAGATGATCATGAAGAAGTGGCTATTACATTCGCTCTAACCAAAATATTTACTTACGTCAGCAGAGCATGATTTTATGCTAAACCGCCCATACATTATTACCTACCTGATCGTGACCAGTCATGACTAGTTGAAGGCGATGAATCACGAGAAGACTGTCGGTGTTATTTACGCCGATTATAAACTCGCTTCCGAATAGCAAACCATGGGGTCCTTCTCCATAGATGTTTTAGTAGGTCACTGCACCAGTAGATCCAGGATGTCTCGTTGGACATAATGGAGGATACAAATCGACTGCTACTAATTGACTGGTATTCATTTATTGGTGGAGTACCTTAAGGCAGGATGTGGGTGTGCACGCTATTCTCGAATCATATTGACAATTTACCCCACCGTTTTCATTTACCGTGTGTCTTGTTTGCAGATAACCTAATGATCTGAAGTGTGCTTATGCTTCGAGAATATTGCGGCCTACTTCAGCAAGAGTTCAAACGCCTCTCTATATGGTCTGTTGAAGTCCGTCCGCATGTCAACAATTCCAAGTGGATATTCACGAGCCTGGATTAAGGGGGTGACGGCCGAAATAACCACATTGAAGACCAACCGCTACATTTCACATCTACTTGAAAGAAGCTAGGTGAACTCTCGCACGCAGCTTTGTATTCGGTTTACAAAACTTGCAGAAAGTATCGTAATACCCTACGTAACCTATGGGGAATTAAACGCAGTTAATGTATTTGTTCCGATGAGGTTGCCACTAGCCTCTTCGGTTCTATAAAATGACAAAACTGAATTAAGGCTCACCTGCATTCTTTTTACTGTATTGGCACTGACGAGACAATACATCTGCTAAATTTATTCTTGTGTGATGGGGTATTGAACAGGAACTATTATTGCAAGTGAGCTATGTTGGTTTCATCGAAGGCAAATATATTTACTTTTTGCGCATAGTGAAGGCTCGGACCACATAACTACTCATCATACTCTGCTTTAACAAGATTAACTGTCGTAGTCAGCGGGGTTTATCAGTGGTATTCATGATTAAGTTGACACACCGATTTATTCACAAGAACACATAGCTGGTATTCTTACCGTTACTTAGTTGAGAAGATTGTTGTTCATGCTGTTTGGTTTGCATTACTTCATCACCAAATAAAAACAGACTTTATTGCATAATATAAAGCGGATGGAGAGAAGACCAATCACTGATTTAAAACGATGATGTGGGACGAAAACATGTGAAAAGAAGAGCGAACCAGGTTCAGAATACGGCAAGGGAGAAAAAGCTAAGTTGACAAGTAAATCGAATGTGGTGAATAGTCAGTTTGAGCTGGTGGCCCAAACGTTGACAATGCGATTGACTTGCAACTTATCGCGACAGGCGAGTTTGGGGTATGTCATTAGTTGGTTCACCATTTTATGGTCTGTCGCCAACGCCGAAATTAGCTGCTCATCATGTCCAGGGCTTGCAGTCCGCCTTAGTAATGAGGGGTAAACATTCTTTTACGGATTTTCGTCGCCTAACGTTATGGAGGTTTAATCGCAGCAGCATAGTGCTTTAAGATATTGTCGCCAGGCCTAGTTAGAGTACTCTACGTGGGACCTCACACAATCGTTCAGGATTTGTAGAAGGAAAGATGGCTCGAACTTCCTGAACGCTATTCGTAAAATGCTGTCTGGATCTTCACCTCGCATTTTATCCAATTTCAAACAAAAAAGGTTGTGTTGCATGAGATAAATTTTATGCGGAGGACGCAGCATACGCTGTTATTCCAGTTACTTTTTCTGAGTTTCTGGATGTCTCTGCTCTTAACTTTGCATTTAGCTAAGTAAGACTGAAGCGTGTTTTCGTATCCCCACTTTTAGGCCCCGTCGAAATCTCTTTCCAGTGACTTAGGGTGGTGCAAATCCTTTATATCCTGCCACCATTTGAAGTCGTCTGCGACTAGTAGAGATCCTGGCCGGCGGTACCAGCATGCTTGCTGAGGCAGGACGAAATAAACGTGGTCCCAGCCAACTTCCTTAGAGCATACCATGCGGGAATTTATGTGGGGATGAAAAGAAGTACTCATTATCCGCTGTCGTTAAATGAGGAGGCCTCTCATTAAACCTCATCAATGTCACCGACTCCCTTGCTTCGAAAGTTTGGAAGAAGAGTGCGCTCCTACAGACAATCAAGGGGTTTAGAGGATTCCAAGTATACGGTTTCGACTCATGGCCTGACTTCGAATGACTTCGTCCAGCTTGCTCGGGCTAGTAATATCTAGTGGTGCAGGAGAATTTTTGGTAGAAAAACATGCTGTGATACTAGCACGAGGTAACTATCATGCAATTGTAACTTACCAAAATATGGGTAATATTAATAAGTATAATTAGACGAGAAGGCTTCCCTCGATTTCCAGGGTACTTGTATTTCCCCAAAGCCAAGTTGAAAGAACTGAACTGATGCTTTTTCTTGTTTCATAGCGGCTGGTTTGAATTCCTCCAACCTGAGATTCTCCACACTATTGAAACTGTGAAATAAAAGGAAGTTAGTTTCTTCATGATATTTGCTGCCGTAAAGTAGAAGTGGCACAATGCTAGGGAGGAATTAACTTTTACAAGTACGAGTGAACTGACGATTCTCATTGTTTCGTTTTGGTCAAACGCTAACAAAACGCGTTTGCCGCATCTTTTGTGGTTAACACCATACTTTTTATTGCATGTAGAAATGGGCATTTGCCATGTACTCTCTAGAGTTTTTTCATGTATTTGGCGCATCTAAGGATGGATAATGAACGTCGTCGCTAAGTCCAATCGTTCTTTAAGTTTGTCCTCGAGGAGCAACTTAACACATTGGCATCTCTGTTATCTATGCGCTACAGTACTGCGCAACAGACGGAAATCGTTAGGCCTAGGCATTTGCACGCCTGGCTCCACAGGAAGTATGTCGTTTGCTTCTAGCGAAGAAGTCTATTATCCCTGGTGTTTTCCACCAAATGGGTGGAGATGGTGGCGAATTTCTTCCAGGCGACGTCAAAGTGCTGCTTGGCTAGTAAGGACCAGTTAGTTTTTCTAACGAAAACAGGCAATTTACCTCAGTGCTTGACGACGTGAACTTCCTCGTTGTTTTCACTGATGTATTTTGCGTAGTATATTAACAGAAGTGCAGCAACATATGCCCCCTGCAGCTAAGCATGTGCTCTGATGTTTACCATATCAAACATTTATCCTCGTGGGTCCTCGTATGACTAAGACAAATCCTTCGTTGTCAGTCCTCAATTTTATAGGGGCGGTGACGTCATGCATCGGTATATAATCGGTATTTATTTACTGAGCCTTTATTTGACTTTGATTGCTTGCAGTTTTAATTCTCAAAATCAAACCTAGATCCTTAACCTGACGAAGGGTTTTGACTCATTCATGACTCTGAGAAGCATAGTTATAGCCCACGCACATAGAGTTAAAGCGAAAGAACCTAATCTTTGTTTCTTGCTCTTACATAGTTTTTGTGATTTTACCTAATCTCCATGTGTGCAAACTGACTTAATTTTCACCAACTCCTGAATACGAATAGCTACTCTTAGTGTTTCAAACCTCCAAAGGGTACATAAGTTAAATTGCGCATTCAACGTAATTCGACACTTTAATTTGTGCATGCTTAAAAGCAAGCTAAAATCCAATTTTTCAGGCGTCTAATACAGATTCAAAAATTTTCCATCACATGAAAACAACGTTATAAATCAGAAGCCAAATAAGAAGAGTTATGGCGTTGGGAGAACACATGACGCTTTCACATAATCAATCCTGACGCGGAGAATGCGACAACGTCCGTAGATCCGAGAAATTAATATGTGCAGTTGGTTCGTGAAAACAAGTTATCACACGGACTGGAGCTAGCAAAACAATTCCGTTCGAACCACAGTCTTATTTACAGACACGTGAATACACTTTGAAAGTTGCAACTTGAAACCGCATCACTCAGTACGATTGATGGGTATACACACACAACAAAAAGGCTTAAAACTCCTCATTGCCCAGTACTGGCCTACTTTCCAAGGGGTACTTGCCTCAAACCTTATACTTGCTTCTGTCCCAACACCATCAATGTTATCCAGCATCAAATTCATAGCAAAAGTGGTTCTGAAATAGCTACCATCCTTGGATGACCTTCACCCTAAATCACTGCCTGCAGCAGACATTCAACTTACCCAGCCACTTGCCGGATTCTTTAAGGGAAGTCCGTCTGATCCTACTAATTACCGTCCGGTAACATCTCTCTCTGCCCTTTCCAAAGTCATGGAAGCGATCATCGCTGACGTAATGATAGGCTACTTGGAAAACGTAGGCAATGCATTATTAGGATGGGTTGGCAATTTTCTCCGTGAACAGCAGCTCTATGTTAGAGACCGAACATCTTTGCCCGACTCTAATCTAGTGGAGTGCGACGATCTTGCTAGAGCCATCACCTCAAAAATTTTACTTTTACGGATGACGTTAAAAGTTAGCCTGGGATAAAGAGAATGGACGACCACAAGATCCTCCATGTTAGACCTAGATGGGACCTGTCATTGACCGGTGAGGAATTCACTGTCATTAAATATGGTCAAGTGACACATTATCCACATCCGCCATAGACACGCCTTTCTTTAGAATATTGGGGCACACGACCTGCAGACAAGCCCCCAGGAACTTGACCTCGGTGTGCTGGTGCAGGACGACTTCGGTTATTCCAGACAGTCGGAATACAAAGTGGCAACCAGCACGTTGTTAGCTTTCGGATGATATTCGAAATTTTTGATTCATTCATTTTCTCTATGGTGCTCCATACCTACGTGCGTTACCACGTCGAATACGCAATCCAGGCTTGCACGCTTTGCTAAACCGTGAACTCGCAGCCCTTGAAACTCACTTTGGTCGAGCAGCGACTAAGAACACTCGGAGTCTTAGGTAGACACTACAGATGGCTAAGTGAAGACGTCATATTAGTCTACCTGATACGGAATGACCCCACGTACACAAGTTGCCACCTACTGCAACTCATCCCGAACACCAACTTTACAGGCAATAGCCCGAAACTGAGTCAACAACACAGTCGGCTTTTTATAAAGGCTGGACGAACCTCAGCACAAAGAGACACAGTGATTTCGCCATAAGTAGCTATTGAAAGTTTCGGGGGCTATGCTGTTTATTGCTCAACGACAGCCTGGACGTTAAGAATTCTAACCGACCGGACGCATCAGTAACATCATTTGCCACCGGATCTGTTTAGTTGTTAGCACATTTGTGAAAGTGGATAAGTATATTAACAGAAGTGTATTGGAACGATCATCTATGCTAGTGAAGGATATGTTCAAAACGTCCGCCGGCATTCTGCTTATAGTGCAGAAACCTCTTGCTACAATTTGCGTGCTCTTTCTTCAATGTATCCCTCGTAATCGCGCGAAATTCGTTCGCAAACTTTCTTTCAATTGATCTAATGCACGCGGCCTTGTTTTGTACACTCGCCGCTTCATATAGACCCATAGAAAAAGTGCATGGGGTTCAAATCTGGTGAGCGAGCAGGCCACTCCATCGGGCCACCGCGTCCGGTCGAATGGTGGCCAAATTTGTCCGTGAGGTAAGCACGCACCGTTTTAGCGGAAACCGCAGGTGCACCACCCTGCTGCCACCAAATGGTACTGCATGACCCCCAGCCTCCAACTGGGGAAGCAGAAATGTCTGCAGCATTCCTAACTACGGGGATACTAGGAAGAGATAAGACTTTGTAACTTTAAAACAACAAACTACCGGTCACATTCCCGGAAAAGAAACATGGGCCCAAGATTTCCTGGCTTGTTAATCCGGCCCAAACCATCCGTTTCACAATGTGGTTCATACGTGATGCAATACATTTTCGTGGGTTGCTGGTAGCCCAAAAGTAATGTTTCGCTGTTCCATGCGGATGAAATGCCTCAACTGTAAAGGTAACAGAACGAATATCCCCCTGATCCATAAACCAGCGGTAAAATTCATGCCGGTTTTCCGGATCGCATGGATTCAAAATCTGCACTTGAAGTGCATGGAATCTCCGTAATTTTCGTTCCAGTAATACCCGGTGTACCGCATATCGGGTCGTATCGCAGAGCTGTGCGATCGGACGAATGCTGAGGTCGGGGCTTTTTGACACTTCACTGACTAGAGCGCAAGCTGAACAGTCGTCCGTGGTGATGCGAGGCGGTCCGGTTCTCTTCATGTCACACACGCCCCCAGATTACTCGAAATTCTTTACTAGTTTAAGCACGAACCGGGCGGTGACGGACCGCATTCCTGCGTTCATTGCATTGTATTTTCTTGGAGCTGATGCGGCGTTTAAACCACATTCACCGTGCAGCTGAATAATCAGCGCGCGCCGAGTAACAGGAACGTTACGTGATCCCGACTGCATTTGTCTGCTCGTGCTCTACTACCTGTGTCTAAATAACATTGACAAGGGTTGCAATGTCTAACCTCGTCCTCATCTGAGCTGCCATCACTTGTGCACATGCCCGTCGCAGGTTCGGTTAACTAAGCAGACTTCGCCGCATAGCCAGTGAGACACACGGAGATAAGCATCGGTCGATCCAACGCCTACAGTTGGCCATGACCTACAAGACTCGGCGCGATGTTAGCTGACAGCCGGAAACAGGTTGTGGCTAGCTCGCTGATCAACAGCCTCCTGTCAGTGTGTCTTGAGAAGTTACGCTTTTTCTCAGCTGAGCCCTGCACTAAAGCACTCGTCTGCCGAGAATTCCGTACGTCCGCACCACCAAGTTGAGAGAGAAATGCATATCGCTGCACGCGCAGCGGCATATTGCGAATTTCGCTAAACGTTGAATGGCTATTGGATGTTGAGGACAACAAACGTAAATGACCGGCGTTCACCATAGTGAGCCACGGTAGGTACATAAAGGCTAATCGGCATTCTTTCGTCAGACTGACAGTAGGTATTTTAAATCTTAATGTGTATAGCTTTGTCGTATCATATTTTTATATTTTAATCTAAGAATTATAAATTACTTTTATTTGTGGTCCGGCCTTGGCGAAACTTATTTCATTTTATTTATGTGTGATTTCGTATTATCTTACGAATAGCAGATTTTCTTGTGAATATCATATATTTATTACAGCTTCTAATATTCGAAAAACATAACTCTGTTGTTTAACCAAATATTCATCTCCCCCTAGATGAATAGTTGTAAGTGATCTTTCTTAACATAAATTATGTAAGTAACCGCTAAAGGCTGCAGTGTAGGCGTTTTCGAATTTATATGTGGTTGCTCGAAATTTCAGTATTATGTGCTATACATGAGTGTTTAACTGGTAAAACATTAGGACTTACTTAATACAAACATGAAAATGAATTCACACAACTTAACTATCACTTGCAAAGCAGAACGACCTTCAAGTGTATTTGTTGTGTATTCGTTATATGTTGGTTTTACATGCTTTATGGTTTTCGGTCTCAGTTGCAACTGTGGATGACATATGTACAATATTAACGTGGGTTGCTAACATTGATATGTACAGAAACTGGGTTATCCTAGCTTTTTATGCGGATGTGAATTTGGAAGAAAGTTGTACTTACCACTTTCCTGGAGGCGAATAACAAGAGAAAACTGCGTTCAACTGCATTCATCTTGTCGAACAGGGCACTTCCAACTCGTTGATTTAAGCATCCTTGAGATAGGAATGATTGTATCCAGCCCAGGATGATGCCACCAAGCTAGTAGCTCCGAAGATTTTGAATAAGAATGCGTACACCATGACGATATATTACTATCAATAAAGCAAGATAAGCGGCGTGGACTCCTTCTCTAGCATTGACGATTTCCATCCAGCAGGCACGGTCTAAGAAAAAAAATGTTGTGGAATGTGAACGTTTTGGTCGATTTTCTACTGCTCCTATAGGATGACATGGTATTTTTAAATTCCCCTACAAACGCATCGACAGCGATAGACACAATGACATTAATCAGTAAAAGAAGGGTAATCGTACAGCAGTAATCTGGCACAGCGCGTTTGCATCCCTTTTAAATAGAGTTGCTAATTCCATGCTTCTAATTATTTTTTAACTGCATCTCGTCTAGACAGCGCTGTAAAAAACTGAGAAAATTGATCAGCTAAGTTAGTTGCATTTACCATCGATGAGTTCTGGCGTAAGCTATCCGGATCAGGTGAACTGTCCTAGCGTAGTAACGTCAGTCGTTTCAAAGCATCCGACAGAATGAAGAAGATATGGGTATGTCTTTTTCGTGATATGGGATGTGTGAAAATAAAATGAGATGGCTATATATTCTGGAAATTGCAAGCGAACTGATTTCTGTGTGCGTTTGCTGCTTCTTTGGCAGTTCGCGTTTGCCCACAGATGGCGCTTAGATGAGGGATAAGCGCTGCACTTTGGGAAGTTTGTTAGCATAACTGTAAAGTAGCTTAGAAATGCAACGGAACTTTCTCCCCAAATCTTATTCACGTTTCAATTCCTATTTGCCTTCCAGTTTCACATATTAGTTTTGCTCAGTTACGCAAAATTTCCAATTTACAACTTTTGCATTAGGTTGTCATGCTTTTAAATTAAATCTACCATAGCCATACTTTTCCACGTCTAGCTTTTCAGAGATGACTTTACTCTTTTTGGCTAAGGATCTTTCTTTATGACAAGTATGTTAAAAACTTGTTGAATTGACTGACGAATGTTCGTCACGCTAGTGCTGATGAGCTAGAAACATGCAATCAGTTGTCTTATAGAGGATGCTAGGTCTTGTAATTTGTTGTTATGCGGACACATTTGATTTAACTGTTGCACTATTCAGGATATCAGGTGTAGCGGAAAGAGTCTTTGCACTTCCACTGCGCCAAATTGGCTACTTACTGAGCCTGTCGTGCATAATTTTCTCAATGGAAGAAGAGGGGATTCTAAATGACAGCTTGTTTACTGTTTTGTAGGGGAAGTTACGTAGTAGAGTGGCGACTGATTCATGCAGTTTGGCTTTTATCTGCTCGCCAGTTGAGGCCGGCATAATTTCCAATAAGAGGAACTTGGGTGTTCGGCTGAGACATAATGGTATTCAATGTAGAAGCAGTCGGTTGCTCATTTTTCATACTTGAGATGGGAAGTCAATTTACGAGGGATACTACATAGGTATGGCCAATTCTATGTTGCATGCGACATAATATTTTGTCTAATACTTGAAGCTCTGTGTTGTCAGAAACCTGCAGATGTAAAGCACAGCGGAGGTACAAAATCACTCAACTTTTTGTACTATGTGAAACTCTCCGTAGGACGGACAGACCGGTATAGCGGCCTCCCACTGAATGATTTCCTCAGCCAGTCAAGTTCCATTTTAACTTAACAAGACGTTAGATCACGTGGTTTAGTAAGAGTAAATCTCAACTAATTTGTTGCCTAAGCGCTGGACATTGGTTTAGCTACAAAAAGGTATTGTAAATTTAAAGTGTATCTGAAGGTTCCAATGTCCAGTTTGAGTTGCTACCGACCGGTACAAATTCGGGAAATGATCGCCTTTGGTGAGCTGCTGACATTTACATTTGAGCTGCTGCATATTGACAGGTGGAATGATCACAAGTTCAAGTTCCGGTTTCATTAAGTATTGCGAAAATAGCTTCTGCTTTAACAGCTGATTTTGCCACACACTTACCTGCTTGGCAAATTAGATTTACTGGAGTGACTGTTAGAACCTTGTTATTTGCTTTCTCTTGGTCATGGTGTTGAGCGTCTTTATTCGGAAGTATGAAGGAAGCTAACAAATCAACATACGCTACGTTTGAAGGGCAATTTCTGCCATGTGTTTGCACTGGAACACACATCTTACTGCATTGCGATCACTCTTTGGACTTTGATCATGAGGGCAGTCGTATGATTGAGTTGCTGAACAAGATTTCCAGTCTAATTACCTAATTATAGTAGCGCCAATCCCCCAAATCATGGCTGAGAGCTTTATAGTTATTGGTTGTTTGAAGATAAAGTACGCCATAATTGAATAGCGACTTTTATTACTATGAAGGTGGTCGTCATGATGGTGCTGTTATTTTCTTGCCACTCGCTCCAAGGGATGTGGGAGAAATTCCGGATGTCGCACCAGTCAGTCCAAAGACATACGAGTCGATTTGATATCGCTTGCTTATTGTAGCATCTCCGGTTTTATCCGCGTTTCAGCATAGTAGACCGAGTTTGGATTTCGTAAGTTGAGAACCATGCTGGTTAGCTTAGCTTGCACGCCTATAATTATAAATGGAATCCCACTGTATTCGGTCGTCCAACATTCTAGCTTTTATGCAGTTGGCGTTGAAATCAAGAACGCTGGCTTATACGATCTTCCGCGGATCATTAGCTCGTATAGAAGTAAGCTGTTCATTATAGAGTTAGAGCTGAATCTTTGCTGGATTGATGGCCGCATGCCTGAAAATTGTAGCGGATTGTTTATCGCATCAGATGTAGCCACCAAAGTTTCTGCTGGTGCCTGGGCCGCGGCAACGTAGGCTTATTTATTTACGACTAATTTAGTAGCCGAAGTCTTCACGTGTAAGGTTTGCTTCATAAAAAGTTTTCATGTAATTTCGACCGAGCTAGGAAGATATGCCGTAGCAATTGCAACTAGGTTTGTATGCATGGTTTTGGATTTTAGTTGCCCGTGCATCTTCACAGTTTTAGAGTTACCTTCGGATTCGGCATCTACGTTCAGCTCTGGAGCCACAGGCCCCGAGCTCGGTAGCGGTCAACTCCCAGGAGCAGCGTTTACTAAGCTTGCGTCTCTTGCTCTTCACCAAAATAGTTATGAGACGCAAAAGTGTGACGGTCAGTACAAACCAAAAATGCTTGTTTTATTGTTCGCCGTTCCCATTAAATTCAATCAAACACAATTAGCGCGATAATACCTACAGCATCCAGAACAACCTCTACAAATCAAATCATTTGACCGCAACGACAAAACTGCTCGACCTAGTCTCGCTACAATTTGTATAAGTTCGTTTTTAGTCATGTTTAGTTTTCGGTTTTGCTGATGCATATTTATATATTTGTAGGTGTAAACCATTATTTGTCCATAAGCTGGAGCTATTAAAATTTAACGCGTTCCGACATTTGAGACCTAACCAGTTCAATATAGGATTAGACCCGCACGAAGATTACAATTTTGTGGGCAATAAACCAAAGGTAAACATTTCAAACTACCGGATTTTAGGTAAGTTCCTAGTGAGTTATCCCGAATGTATATTAGTTACTGAAACGGGATCACCAAACAGTAGGTAGCAAGGAAAGTAACCGTTTCTCGCATAGAGGTCACTATGCACTACTACTGGATCTTTCCACAGCTAACAAGCATTTTTATGTCCCCCGATGCACGCCGTCCACTGCAGAGACAATTACTTAAATGACGTGAGATTTGCCGTTGCGGTAACACGTCTTTCATTCCTTGACACCCAAATCGATTAGTTAAAAAAACAAAATTTGCATTTTCACTCAAAAACGTTATGCGTGGAGGGGTTAAGTTGCAACTTTTTAACGTTTTT
>CALYDF020005075.1:0-14736 GCA_944474145.2 Dicrocoelium dendriticum | reverse complement strand
GTATGCACTGCATAAGCGTCGCAGCAGCACAATGTGGCCACATGCCTCCGTACTAACGGCCATTGTTCGCATATGCCTAGGGGTTTTCATCAGGGTTCTGTAATCATTAGGCAGCGTAGGTTCACTAGCGCAGCGAAACAAGCACTTGTTTACGGACGAAATGATTTTGCGCAATTTACCCAACTGTCGTAAGCCTTTCATGCTATTCGTAGTTGTATTTCGCTCCGCATCCTTGCTTGTCAATGTTCGGTACAATTGTGACGTGGAGGTGGAAGCGTCAACTTTACTGTACTGGCTGACAAATGTGCCACTTTCACTGTGTCGCGCTGCCGCATTATCCAGGCTTTGGGATTTTTGTCCATCGTGTGTGGACACCATTCCCGTGTCTGTTAAGGTGGAGAATTAGGAGAACCGTTATACTGTAAATAGTATTTGCATCCGTTAATAACGTGAACGAACTAGTCGTTTGAACATCATTGTTTATGTTTTCCGGTTGAACATCCGTTTACGTAGCGCGTCTTAGGACAGAACAATACCGATCGCGCAATGTTCGCTCGGTGGGCAACATGAAGGACCAATAACGGTTAGTATAACATGGTCTCATTATAAAATTCCCGAGGATAAAAGCGTATGTGAACAGTGCAACGGTGAGACATACTAAACCAGATCAGTGACAACACACAAATGGGTTACAATGTGCAGCGAAAACAAGTCATTTCAATACACAACCGGTAATCCAATATCACGAATGACGTCGGAAAGCGGATGGACGTTGTACAATTTCAAGTTCAGTTAGGACCGGACCGATAAGACAATACCGTGATTGATCCCACTTTTTGCGTATCGTTGAAGCGGGAGTCGATAGGCCACTTTAGGATGTAGTAAAGCCTAAAATGAATGCCGAAACTCGCCCTGTCCAACCAATTACTGCCCACATATGCTTCGTGGACCCTACCAGGCCGGTTCGTATGACTAAGAAAGGGTGAAGAGTAATCTAGGAAAAGAAGAGCAGGAATGTCAGATAAGTGATGCTAATACCAAAGTCAATAGCGTGAAGACTGTCTACTGCCTCAGCGCAGCAATCACAAGCAAGGAGCAAATTGGTCAGACACGGAAATCCCTTACGGAAACCGGGTTGTGCAGCACTGTGGTTACATTTGTTCGGGTGATTATCCACCAAACCCCTGTCCAGTTTTTTAACCAACTTAACCACTACGCTTGTCAACATTTTCCCTTCCTCTTTTCAAGACTTTGGAGATGTGTGGCGCGTGTTGTTCAATTGCAGATTTGGTATAAATTGGTACGAGTGTTCCAACACCAGTCTGTTGAATTTCATTGTACCATTTTTAATATAGCTCGGGATCTCCAATACCTAGACGTTCACTCATAACACAGTGTGGGTATGACAGGATCACTTTAGAAGTCTAAATTTGATTTTGATAATCTTCATATTTTTCCGCAAACCGTTGTTTCTTGTTCTGATGGAAATCGTACAGGTTCTGCTTTTTCCATCTGACTGCTTAAAATTGTGCAATTCGCTTTTGAGTAAAAGGCGTGATGGAATCGGATGATGTGGGTAGAAGTCCGCCGGTTTTGTCATGGTGACAGTGGTGGGAGAATGTTTCTTGGTCGAAAGCACAGCTCTGTATATGGACCGGACCGATAGCCAAAAGTTTAGCCTAATCCGATTCGCTCATCCAAATATGAACCAATCATACGCAAGATTATCCAGTAAAATATTTATCTATTCGTCTTTCCCACTTCCTCCAATCCCTTCTTTCGAAGAACTTGAGGATGATTGGAGCGGAAGGCTCCAGGACGTGTTGGTCATAGGACCTATGGTCGTGCACAGCGACTTTGACCTACCTCTACCATAAGTATGGAATTCCAGTCACAGGTCAAATGTACCAGCCCGACACACTTTCGATGTGGAGCGAACTATATATAGATATTGTTAATTGGAAGCGCGTTTGTGGTGTCCATGGATTCGAATGAGCGGTGCGGAAAATGGCTAACTAATCGCGTATCGATTGAATCGAAAAGGCGTAGGCATCGTAGGAACAGTTTATGCGTGACAGAAAAACGTGGGGAAATGCAGTGCTGTGTCTGTGTACAGGCCCACATTAAGACAGCATGTATTTCGGCTTGTCCAGCTGCTGAGGGTACTGGTGAGGTTCTGGTAACCGTCTTGTGGTGCGTAGAGAGTCATGGTGAGTTGGGTTCCAAAGAGAACATGTCCCATCATGCGTACGACGTATTTGGAGGAGGAGATGGGCTGGATGTATGGAATAAAAAGGAAAGTGGGATTAAGGGCGTGATGATAAGATCCAAAGGCCAGGCTAGGCGTGATGTGAATGTTTGGTGTGGGTGCAGTTTGAAGAATGGCGGTAGTAGCACCTGTTTTACGCCAAAAGGGTACGGGATAAAGTAATTGTAATAGTCACCAGGCATATAGGAGAAACCGTTGGGAATGTTTTGTAGGGCTCAGATATGGAAGCGTGGATGGGAATCAAAATCAGAACGTTTAAAGAATACTCCGTTTGGGGATAGGGTAGAAACGTCGTTGCAGGCCAGGAGGCCTTGTTCGTACGAGAAGCAACAGTGGATGGCTGATTTGACTTTGCTGTCCTGGTTAAGGAGCTAAGCCTCGGTAAGGTCGGGGGCACAGTGTTTAGAAAGCCGTTTCATCTTGGGCTATGTACACCTACGGGGAGATGTTGAAGGCGGTAACGTCCGATGCTTTGGTACCCCGTAGGGATTTTTGAATCGGGAGGTAATGTGTTAGGCGAAGAGTAGGGTGATGGAAAGTGCACATGGGGAATACTGTACGCAGGAATAAAAACGGTTCGGCGAAGTAGCGATCACCTTGAAGTGCCCAAAATTCAAAGGTGGAAATGGGGAGGCACGTGTTGGAGTAAGTGTTGGAGACATCGGCGGTCTTGTATTGGTTGCTGGTGAGGTGTTGTTTGCGAGTACTTATGATAGTGGTTATGTTGTATCTTGGTCGAAGGAGTCGTATTCGATTGGCCGTGGTAAGTGCGGTTTCTCCAATTTTGTGTTGGTCAATGTCCATGGCGTCCCTGATACTGTAGCGCCCAAAAAGACAACTGCTATCTTTCATGCACACATTAATTGTTGACCGATTGTACATTATTCCTTCTTGTTTTAATCTTCCTTACAACCGGCTCGACACTCGAGCGCTTTGTAAGTTCCCGCGCTCACGTGTTCGCTCTTGTCTCGCTTCATCCGTCCGCATCTCCTTGTAGCCCATCGAACACATTCCGCTGTGTCCGACCCCAAGTGCCTTCTGATATCCGTGCAAAATTTCGCGCACCGTCTCGGACTAGTATTAACTAGTCCTACAAATTGGTGACCCCGATTCACACGCGCGAATTCAACTTTTTTCCTCGTTTGTACTTTTTGGTGAGTTTGTTCCTTTTTCTCGATTATATACTTGTATTCATTGGTTTCTTGCTTAATTTTGGTACTTTGATCGTGTTTTTGTTCATCCTTTATCTTTCCGACTCACATTTCGAGCGTGGCATCTGAGACGTTTCGCAGCGTAAACATGCTTATTTTGGCTGTTCCAAGTTTCATGGAACACAGCCCAGAAGTTTGGTTTACGATCTTCCAGATCGAACTGGAAAATAAGCGCATTACGGCGGACTGTTCGAGTTACAATCAGCTCGTTCCACGCTTTCCTTCGTCGGTTGTGACGCTCATTGAGAACATTCTACTCTGCCCATCGAATGAGGCAAAGGATGAAGCAAGCGATTTTAAAAGAGTTACGACCCAGCGCACGAGCTCGATTTGAACAGCTCAATGGTCCCAAGCTTGGAGATCGCAAGTCGTCGGCGTTGCTCCGCGAACTTCAGCGCATCGCTGGTCCCTTATTCTTCAGCAAAGAAGGGGTAAAGGAGCTATGGTTTGCACGTCTCCCATAGCCATTGCCGGTAATGCTGTCCATTTGTATAGATACACTCCTGAAAGAATTAGCTACCAAGGCAGACGCTGCGTTCGAACGTTTTCCGCAGCAGACGACCAGTAGCTCCGGTGACGTATTCTCACCAATGAAAACCGAATCCCATATTTGCTTCCAGTCCTCAGACCGATCTGACCCTAAAGAAGTGGAAATTGCGCTACTTCGCACCCTGATAGCAGCAATGAAGGCTTCGGAGCGGCGTGTACCACCATCAAATGCTGACCACGTTTTCGCTACTGTTCATTGAGGCTCGCCTGTGCCTGCACCGAGTACATATCGTTCGGTACGAAAGCGAAACTTTTTCCCTGCATGTTCTCAGTCAGATAATACCAAACCCGTCGAAGAAGTATGTTGGTATCACCGCCAATACGGGGGAAGAGCTAGACGTTGTCGGGCTCCCTGCATTAGGCACGACCCAGCTGCTTCAGGAAAATCGAATAGCCCGCATACTAGCACGACCAACGTATCAGTCAATAACCAAGCAAATCGCCTGTTTTACGTTAAAGATCGACGTTCTTCCATCACGTTCCTCATCGACACGGGAGCGGAAGTCAGCGTCATCCCAGCGACCGCTAACGACAAGCACTCAGAGCCTACGTACAATTTGCGTGCGGCCAACGGTTCACCGATAGCTTCATTCGGTCAGTGCATGATGAACCTGGACCTCAAACTTCGCCGAGATTTTCAGTGGGTCTTCATGTTTTGCGTCTGTACCCTTCGCAATTATCGGTATCGACTTCCTCCGACATTTTGGGTTGTTTGTTGATGCTGGTCCCCACAGAATTTTAAACGACCGTACTAAACTGGGGGTAGAAGGCGTCCTTACAGACGCTCCGATAATCAGTCCCGTTTTTCGAACCGCCGATGTACCATCAGATTATGCGAACCTACTGTTTGAATACCCGCGACTGGTACGACCAGCTGCAGAGCTTCCGCCAGTCACGACAGAAGTCGCTCATCACATAACCACGCGTGGTCAGCCAGTTAGCGCACAGCCAAGACGGCTTGCTCCAGACAAACTACGTGCAGCACAAGCTGAATTCGACCACATGTTTCAGCTCGGTATCGTCAGACCGTCCAACAGCATATGGGCATCGCCTCTTCACATGGTCCCGAAGAAGGTCATGGGGGACTGGCGTCCTTGCGGCGACTATCGAAGCTTGAATACGGTTACCACGCCTGATCGCCAACCCATCCCACACATAGTGGATCTCACCGCCAGTCTGGCAGGTAAAAGTATCTTCAGCAACATCGACTTGGTACGCGCATACAATCAAATTCCGGTAGCCGAAGCGGACATCGCTAAAACTGCCGTGACGCATCCATTTGGTTTGTTCGAGTTTCTGCGCATGCCATTTGGTCTAAAGAATGCCGCGCAAACTTTTCAGTGCTGCATCGACCAAGTTTGTCGCGGCTTAGACTTCGCTTACGCTTATCTCGACGACAGTTTGATCGCGAGCTCTGCACGAGAAGAGCACATGCGCCACGTGCGAACACTTTTTGATCGTTTATCTCAACATGGGGTGACGATCAACGCAGAAAAGTGTTCGTTTGGTGTCGGCTCAGTAAACTTCCTCGGCCAGGTGTCGTGCCACTGCAGGATAAAATTGAAGCCATCATCGACTACCCCAAGCCTCATTCTTTCCAACAACTCAGGCGTTTTGATGGGCTTGTCAACTTTTACCGACGGTTCATACCCAACTGCGATTCGCTGATGCAACCACTCACGGACCTTCTCTGAGGGAAACGCAAGAAATTTGACTTTCTCACCGTAGCACGCGCTGCTTTTAAGTCGCTGAAAGAGGCTATCGCCAACATGGCTTTTATAGAGCATCACGATCCGGCCGCCCCACTGTCCCTCAGTACTGACGCCTCGGACGTGGCAGTCAGTGCTGTTTTGCAGCAATGATTAGCCGACAAGTGGCAGCCCTTAGCGTTTTTCTCCAAACGCCTACAACCTACCCAATCTCGCTACATCACGTTCGGTAGAGAACTACTAGTCGTATGTCTAGCGATACGTCACTTTCGAAACGCCTAGAAGGCCGCTGCTTTGCCGTCTTCACCGACCACAAACCCCTGACTTACGTGGTCGGTTCGACTACCGACCGATACTCTCCTAGAGAGTCACGCCACCTTGACTATGTCGCTCAGTTTACGACCGATATACGGCATGTCTCAGGTGTGCACAACGCCGTCGCCGATGCACTTTCCCGCATCCAAGCTATCTTTGCTGACGCTGGCACTGCTATCGGCTTGGCAGCCATGGCCACAGCGCAACTCAACGACACTGAGGTTGATCTACTACGCAGGTCTCTCTCATTGGACATACGACCCGTTCCGCTGACATCATCAGACGGCACTATACTTTGCGATTTATCTCTGGGCACGCCGCGCCCAGTCGTCCCACGCGAGTTTCGGCAGACCGTGTTAGACACGTTGCACGGCTTGTCTCATCCAGGCGTTCGTGCATCGGTTAAACTGGTAACCGCACGATTCGTTTGGCGCAATGTTAATCGGGACGTCTGTACTTGGGGAGCTGCTTGCCTTCCGTGTCAACACGCGAAGATGCACAAGCACACGAGAAGCCCATTAGGCACGTTTCCCATGCCAGACGCACGTTTTCATCACATGCACGTCGACCTCATAAGTCCTCTGCCGCCTTCTAAAGGCTCTGTATATCTAAGGACCTGTATCGATCGATTTACTAGATGGCCTGAGGCCGTTCCTATCCCAAATTGCTCCTCGGAAACGGTAGCGAAAGCGTTTCTGGAGCGCTGGGTAGCTCAATACGGCTGTCCCGCCATCGGGACCACCGATCGAGGGTCACATTTTTCGTCGACATTCGCCACGTTGCTTAAGGATTTAGGCTGTCGCCACGTTCAGACGACGGCGTATCATCCGGCCGCTAACGGCTTGAAGGAGCGCTTTCACCGCCAGTTGAAGGAAGCGCTACGTGCTCACGCAGATCCTTCATGATCTGAAACACTTCCCCTCGTCTGCCTAGGATTAAGAAACATTGTTAAAACCGATTTCGACGCAACACCAGCGCCGCTAGTCTACGGTTGCCCACTGCGGTTGCCCGGACAGTTGGTAGCATCAGCCCCATCTAAATTCCTCTTTCGACTACGGAAGTTACACCGATCGGTTGGCCCACCAGATGCGTGAGATGCGTCCACCCGCTCCTCGATCGCAGAGGACACCAGTCTACGTACCTGAGAAGCTGTCTACGTGCTCACACGTCCTTCTTCGCGCAGATGGTGTTCGACAGCCTCTTCAGTCGCCGTACATAGGACCTTTCAAAGTGCTACACCGTGCGAGTAAGACGTACACAATTGACCGCGGTGGTCGACATGAAGTCGTCACCATCGACCATCTAAAACCCGCCTTTATGAAAGAAACCACCTGGCCTACTTCTAGTAGTGCTTCGTGCGACATCACAACTCACCGCACCAGCTTACAGAACCCTAGTGCAGTTCAACCAGACCACGATCTCGGTCTACAAGCTTCAGCCGTCCCGAGATCTCCCGAATCTAGCCCCCCGCCTCCCACGACCAATCGCCGTTGTCGGGAGGTGTGTAAACCGGTTTGTTTCTCCGACCATGTATAGTGTAAATACCTTTAGCTTTGTAGTTATTGTATATATTTGCCTCGTTTTGGTCGATTAACGTTTTGAAAACAAACAAAAATATCAAAAACCTCCGAAAAATCTTTAAAAATATTCAGAAACCAAAATATTTTAACACGCGGATCATTCGTTCGTTCTTGTTGGCGTTTTCTGTGCATGATTTTCTGTTTTCTCGTCTCTACATGCCCCAACCCTCCACTTCGATCGACTGGCCCACACGAAGAATGTTTTCGAGGACCCTGACGCGAACACTGGTCGTTTCTTCGCGGGACGAGTATCGCTGCTTCGCGGGACGAGGGTCGCTTCTTCGCGGGACGACGGTCGCTTCTTCGCGGGACGACGGTCGTTTTGGCGCGGGGCGGGGTGGGGTGGGGGGAGAGACCACTCCCAAGCACACCTTTTGGCAGCAGCGGAGGTTGTGATTCTGACGGCCTTTTTCTGGGCAAGCCAGATTTTTGTAGTCCGACAAGCCCGCTCCAACGGCTCGCCGAAATGCACTCTGCCTTGTAATCAATAAATAACAACTCACAAACGGCACAGCGGACTCCGACTTCCGGCGAACACCCATTTGACACGAACGCTCGCTCATTGTTACTCGGCACGATTTCACCTTACGAACCTCGACGCAACACTGCTTTTCAAAATCGAAGGCTTTCTATGTTCAGCCTTCTAGGGGGGAGCCCTGTAGTGCCTAAAAAGAGAACTGCTATCTTTCATACACACATTAATTGTTGACCGATTATGTATTATTCCTTCTTGTTTTAAGCTTCCTTACAACCAGCTCAACACTCGACCGCTTTGTAAGTTCCCGCGCTCACGTGTTCGCTTTTGTTTCGCTTCATCCGTCCGCATCTCCTTGTAGCCCATCGAACACATTCCGCTGTGTCCGACCCCAAGTGCCTTCTGATATCCGTGCAAAATTTCGCGCACCGTCTCGGACTAGCATTAACTAGTCCTAAAATACTTTTTCCACCAGTTGTCAAAGCAGGAGGAGTACTGACACGCACAGAAGGTAGTCGGTGGTTTTGGAAGTTGTAGTGTTCTAACCTGGACTGTGAATTTGAACGAGTGGCGTTGTTTAGATAGGGCTTGAACGTCGATGGATTTGATTTAGGTACATAAGATATGATTGGTGGATATGCGAACAGGAATCCTTCTAATTTAGTTTCTTGCTGACGTTACACATGAAGGTCAAAGTTGGCACCACCCAATAGTTATTTGAAGTTTGTACTGTTTACGATGTGCTGCAAAGTACCTTCATGAGGAAAACCGTTTTGTTCACAAGGTTGTAAAAAGAATGGAGAGTGATCTCCGCTGCGTTGTACAATGTCGTTATGATAGTTTTGGCAAATGAGTCTGAGGATGAATGATATGCCCGTTGTCGTAGGCCCTTATATACATAGAGTGCTGAGACGCAAGTTTCTTGTTCATGAATTCGTGCGTGGCGGTGCAAAAGGTATCCTTGTTAATGTTGTTAACTCGCAATAATTCGTCGAAAAAAGTGGTATCAATGTCTGTGGGATGGGCGCAGTCTTCGTGGTGGTTATTTTGTTGAATTTATTCCACGTATGACAAAGATTTTTCGTAATTGACAGAGTTTTTCATTGAATGCAGCGATGCATTACCCAGCCGTTTCTTCCCATTGAATTCCAAATTCGGTGTAAAGGGTAAGGCGTTGTTCAGATGTAAGTCTTAGTGTTAAATCTTTAATGTGTGTTGCAAGATGTGTTTTTACAAGATCCATGATGAGAGACACGCTTGATACGGTTAATGTTTTGATGTTGTAGTCATCTTGTATCTCTAGTTAATGTGGCGCAGTCTTTCTGATCGACCGGTGTTAGAGCGATATGATCAGCCAAGTGTTGTAGTTGACGGCCTATCAGCTGTAGCGAGTATCATGCACGAGCGAGACAGGGTGCAAATTCCATCCAGTCGATGATGGGCTGCTGAATGATTGCCAGAATGTCAAACATGAACGACGATGGTATGCTGAGGGCTTTTATAATACGTTGTAACGATCTGTCTCAGTTCACAGGTGTCGACTATAACACCACATGGTATTGATCATCATGGTGTATTAAAATGACATTTATTTTACTTCCCTTCATAATGATGGTTTCTGGCCACCGATAAATAAACGTCCAAATATTGTCCGTCTACTTCAGTTCGCTGTGGCCTCGGCGATTCGCCGGTTGAAACCGAGTTTGTGCAAACAGACGAACTTCGCGACCAGCCTCGCCCTACCCTAGTGACGCTAGCGTCATCTTTCCTCCGACCGCACCAATTTTCGACCGCTTTAAATTTTCGCCGATAATTGGTGGTCTGAGTGTTCGCTGAGCTCGGCAGTTTGACTGCCGATACCATTGCAACTTGAGCTCGCTTGTTATGTTGCCTAGCTTTTCCACAAATTGTTTGTAAACAGCTGAGCAGAACACACGATGTTACTGAATTCAGTATATCCTGTTAAAATGTAGTTTCTTCTTGCTCTTTTGAAATTCGTGAAGGGAAATGCTTGTATGAAATTGTTCGTTGAGTTGATCTTGGCGGTCAATTCGTGTAGCAGTTTATTGTTCACGTCCTCTTTCGCTTGTAGTACTGATTGTGTGAGCATGGCCTCGTCTACAGGTGTAAGCGCTCTTGGTAACGTATCCAGAATTTCTTGTGATTCCTCTTCCCGAATGGGTGATGCAGTACTAGGAGCGGCAATGGGTTCTGAATATGTAATAATTAAAATATCAACGTACCCCTGCGTTTAGGTGACGGAGAATCGT
This sequence comes from Dicrocoelium dendriticum, assembly GCA_944474145.2. Classification (NCBI taxonomy): domain Eukaryota; kingdom Metazoa; phylum Platyhelminthes; class Trematoda; order Plagiorchiida; family Dicrocoeliidae; genus Dicrocoelium; species Dicrocoelium dendriticum. Next base: position 4,358 of record CALYDF020005075.1, on the reverse strand, counting down.
CTAAGTCAACGTTGTGTTCTCTAGCCCTCTTCAAAACATGGGAAGGGTGTTGTGCATGTTCGGTGGCTCCACCTTTGGTAGAAATTGTGACAGGTGTTTCGATTCCAGTTTGTTGAATCTCATTGTACCATTTGTGGTACAGTTCGGGATCCTTGGTTCGTAGACGTTCGCTCATAACCCAGTGTGGGTATGATAGAATGACATTATATATTTATATTTGATCCTTGTAACCTTCAAGCTTTACTGCAAACTTCTTCCTCTTGTCCTGATGGTAATCGTCCAAGTTGGTATTCGTTCTTCGTATGGCTTATATTGAGCAATCTGATTGAAAGCCATCGGAAGAGTGGAGTGGAGTATGGCTAACTTTCCAGTGGTGAGAAGTCAGTGGGAGGGTACCGTTGTCTGATGGCATAGCCGTTTAAATAGACCGGATCGGAAAGCCGGAAACTTTACGATTTTCCAATCCGTTCATCTAAATATCATCCGATAACAATTCGTCAAAGACGTCAACAAAATTTTTTACTTATCGTTTCCTCATCCTCCAATCATCTTATAATAGCAACTTTAGGATGATTGGAGGTGAATGCTGAGCTACGTTTTACCTCATACGAGCTTTGGTCGTGCATTGCACCTATGACCCAAAATGAAGCGCAAGATTATGCTCCAATCATCCTAAAGTTGCTATTATAAGATGATTGGAGGATGAGGAAACGACAAGTAAAAAATTTTGTTGACGTCTTTGACGAATTGTTATCGGATGATATTTAGATGAACGGATTGGAAAATCGTAAAGTTTCCGGCTTTCCGATCCGGTCTATTTAAACGGCTATGCCATCAGACAACGGTACCCTCCCACTGACTTCTCACCACTGGAAAGTTAGCCATACTCCACTCCACTCTTCCGATGGCTTTCAATCAGATTGCTCAATATAAGCCATACGAAGAACGAATACCAACTTGGACGATTACCATCAGGACAAGAGGTAGAAGTTTGCAGTAAAGCTTGAAGGTTACAAGGATCAAATATAAATATATAATGCCATTCTATCATACTCACACTGGGTTATGAGCGAACGTCTACGAACCAAGGATCCCGAACTGTACCACAAATGGTACAATGAGATTCAACAAACTGGAATCGAAACACCTGTCACAATTTCTACCAAAGGTGGAGCCACCGAACATACACAACACCCTTCCCATGTTTTGAAGAGGGCTAGAGAACACAACGTTGACTTGGACGATTCTCCGTCACCTAAACGCAGGGGTACGTTGATATTTTAATTATTACACATTCAGAACCCATTGCCGCTCCTAGTACTGCATCACCCATTCGGGAAGAGGAATCACAAGAAATTCTGGATACGTTACCAAGAGCGCTTACACCTGTAGACGAGGCCATGCTCACACAATCAGTACTACAAGCGAAAGAGGACGTGAACAATAAACTGCTACACGAATTGACCGCCAAGATCAACTCAACGAACAATTTCATACAAGCATTTTCCTTCACGAATTTCAAAAGAGCAAGAAGAAACCACCTTTTAACAGGATATACTGAATTCAGTAATTTCATGGGTTCTCTTCAGCTGTTTACAAACAATTTGTGGAAAAGTTAGGCAACATAACAAGCGAGCTCAAGTTGCAATGGTATCGGCAGTCAAACTGCCGAGCTCAGCGAACACTCAGACCACCAATTATCGGCGAAAATTTAAAGCGGTCGAAAATCGGTGCGGTCGGAGGAAAGATGACGCTAGCGTCACTAGGGTAGGGCGAGGCTGGTCGCGAAGTTCGTCTGTTTGCACAAACTCGGTTTCAACCGGCGAATCGCCGAGGCCACAGCGAACTGAAGTAGACGGACAATATTTGGACGTTTATTTATCGGTGGCCAGAAACCATCATTATGAAGGAAAGTAAAATAAATGTCATTTTAATACACCATGATGATCAATACCATGTGGTGTTATAGTCGACACCTGTGAACTGAGACAGATCGTTACAACGTATTATAAAAGCCCTCAGCATACCATCGTCGTTCATGTTTGACATTCTGGCAACCATTCAGCAGCCCATCATCGACTGGATGAAATTTGCACCCTGTCTCGCTCGTGCATGATACTCGCTACAGCTGATAGGCCGTCAACTACAACACTTGGCTGATCATATCGCTCTAACACCGGTCGATCAGAAAGACTGCGCCACATTAACTAGAGATACAAGATGACTACAACATCAAAACATTAACCGTATCAACCGTGTCTCTCATCATGGATCTTGTAAAAACACATCTTGCAACACACATTAAAGATTTAACACTAAGACTTACATCTGAACAACGCCTTACCCTTTACACCGAATTTGGAATTCAATGGGAAGAAACGGCTGGGTAATGCATCGCTGCATTCAATGAAAAACTCTGTCAATTACGAAAAATCTTTGTCATACGTGGAATAAATTCAACAAAATAACCACCACGAAGACTGCGCCCATCCCACAGACATTGATACGACTTTTTTCGACGAATTATTGCGAGTTAACAACATTAACAAGGATACCTTTTGCACTGCCACGCACGAATTCATGAACAAGAAACGCTTGCGTCTCAACACTCTATGTATCTAAGGGCCTAGGAAAACGGGCATATCATTCATCCTCAGACTCATTTGCCAAAACTATCATAACGACATTGTACAACGCAGCGGAGATCACTCCATTCTTTTTGCAACCTTGTGAAGAAAACAGTCTCCCTCATGGAAGAACGTTGAATTAAAGTACAAATAATTCAAGATTTTAAATTGTAATCGGGCGGTATATCTTTGGATATGAATGTTTGGCGGTGTCTTATTCCACCTTGCCTTCTCTATCGCGCTTTAACATATTCGGAATAGCTTTTGCTGCGTCTTGAACCTTCGACTTTGTAGATTTTGGTACGGGTGGCTCAATGCCTGTAGGTTCCATCGCATTATATCTCTTATGATAGCTTTTTGGGTCTCGAACTCGTAGTCATTCTCTCATAAGCCAATTGGCGGAATGATAGAATAACGTTGGGCTGGTTCATTTGTTCCTTGTAATATTTCAATATTTTTCTAAAGCATATCTTGTCTTGGTGGATAGCATCCAGTTTTCCATTTTTCTTCTGATGGCCTCAAATTGTGCAATCTGTTCTCGCGCGAACTGTATGGTCGAAGTGGTGGAGAGGAAGTTATGGTAACTTTCTTGCTGTCAGTCCAGCTGGTCAGGTAGTGTATAGACGTTGTGCACAGCCCTATATATACTCGGAGTGGGGGCTTAGAAAGTTGAAGTTAAGTGGTCTAGAGTGCTTGTTCGCCACTGGGACATGACTGGCAAAGTTTGGCACAACGGTTAATGACAGATTGGAAAGTCAATTTGAAGTACACCTTGTGTGGATGGATTACGACGCGCAATCTCAAAGAGGACCGCGATTTCCATTGAAGTGAACCTTGGCCATTCGATCACTAGGAGCGTAGCTGATGAAGCAGCAGCAAATTGGGTGTTGACCGCTTGCAGACTCAGCAACGCATGACGCATTTCGAGGTCATTTCGTCTTATCAGATAGAGATAGCAGGCATTGAACCCGGAACCATTGGGATGTTAGCTGTGACCGCCACCCCTAAGCCACCGGGTCACGACGGGCAAAGCTTGGCAAAACGGCGAATAAGAGATTGGAAAGTGAATTTGAAGTACACGTTGTGTGGATGGATTGCGACGCGCAATCTCAAAGTAGACCGCGATTCCCATTGAAGGGAACCTTCGCCATTCGATCACTAGAACCAGAAGGCAAGCGGAGTCGGACACAGCGAACTGTATTCGATGGGCTACAAGGAGAAGCAGAAGGATGAAGCGAGAAGAGAGCGAACACGTGAGCGCGGGAACTTACAAGGTTGAATAGTAACGAGCCGGTTGTAAGGAAGATTAAAACAAGAAGGATTAATGTACAATCGGTCAACATGTAAATTGTACATGAAAGATAGCAGTTATCTTTTGGGCGCTACAGAGCTCCCCCTAGAAGGCTGAACATAGAAAGCCTTCGAAATCGAAAAGGACTGTTGAAACGAGGTTCGTAAGGCAAAATCGTGCCGAGTAAAAATGAGCGAGCGTTCGTGTCAAGTGGGGGTTCGCCGGAAGTCGGAGTCCGCTGTGCCGTTTGTGATTTGTTATTTATTGATTGCAGGGCAGGGTGCATTTCGGCGAGCCGTTGGAGCGAGATTGTCGGACTACAAAAAACTGGCTAGTCCAGAAAAGGCCGACAGACCTTAACCTTTGCTGCTGCCAAACGCTGCGCTTCTTTGTGGTCTCATCCCCGCCGCACCCCGCCCAGCGCCAAAACGACCTCGTCC
>CALYDF020005074.1:0-14758 GCA_944474145.2 Dicrocoelium dendriticum | reverse complement strand
TAACACGCAGTGTAGTTGGACTGAGACTCGTACCCTCTCTTGTGACCTCAGTTCACTTTGAGGTAAACCTTGGTTATTCCGATCTCGAGGACCGTATCATGAATGATAATATTCGGGTGTTGCTCTTCAAAACACTGGCACACCACGACCGCGGTTTCGCCATGGTTTGGACTCCTCACCACCTTGTTCTCAAAACTAGTCAAGCTAGGAGGTTCCATCTTCTTGGAATGAGTCCATCGTCATCCCTATTTTCAAAATGACCTGCTCAGATTATGCCACAACTTTAGGGGTATAAATGCGGTTTCCGTCGTCTGCAAGCTTCTGGTATCCATCTACTTCACAGGCTATCTCCAATGCGTGAATCCCCACAGCGGGTAGAACAGGCTGGGTCTAGTATAGGCCGCGGATGCGTCGATCCAATTTCACACTCCAGTAAGTTGTCGCGGCCCGCCATATGTATCAAAAGCTGACGATTATCTTGTTCCTGGAGATGCGTGCTACTTTCTCTGTCTACTGCACTGCATTGTGACACTGTATGTTGATGAATGGCCTCCCCTGGAAGTTCGGTTCTGTACTACTTCCTAGGTAACTTCGGACCTTTAGATACATTTATAGCTTATGGCAAGCTTTCGCCATTTTGTTGTTACCCATGGGATTCGACCAGACTGCACTATCTCCCTACTGCTCCTCGAGTCTCCCACTGAGGATGTCATCAAAGTTGCTCTGGAAGATTCGTTTATCGCTGGCGTTGAGCTCCTCTCAGATAGTCGGGTAGTTGCTTTCGACTACGCTGATGATGTCGTCTTTCTGGGTGACTGTTCACAGACCTTCCAACTTGCAATTACTCGCTTGGCAACGCACCTTTTGAGAGGCTATCAGATGTTAGTACGTCCCTTACTCTTGATGGCGAGAAACGAGGTTGCCGAGAGTTTCGTCTACCTAGTACGTTGCACCTCGGTGGATGGAGATTTTGAAAAGATTTCCGTGCCTATCATAAGTGCTCGTCTCGCTTTCTCCAGACTGAAGCACTTGGGGCGCCGCCATGACATCCCTCTCTCCAGCAAAGGGCGGGTTTATTGTGTCACTGTCGGCGCAGTCCTGTTTTACGCTTTCGAAATGTGGCCATTCCGAGCCGTTGACCTGCGCCGGCTATCTGCCTTTGAGTGCCATTTTTGTGGTCAATTACCCTTGTATGGTGGATGCACCACACAAGCACTGTGGAAGTTAGACCGTAAAACCTGGGGGAGATAGCCAAGTGCTCGAGGAGAATGTTTCGCTGCGCCAGTTACAGTGACTTAGTCACGTTTTGCGCATGCATGTGTCGTGCGTAGTTCGCGGCTGCTGGGCCGGTATGAAGGAGGCGACTCGGTGAACAGCGGACGATTTGGAGAAATGGCACGAAAAGCCTGAGGAAGAAATTGGCCTCTTTCGGTTTTTATCGTTACCCTGTTTGGACTCTCAGGATGTCGCTGGTTGGAGCTCCTTGAATTTATGGCTTAGACCGGTATCAGTGGCGGATGCGTATCGCTGTACGTTGCAGTGATTTCATTTCCGTCCTTAATAATAACAGAAAAAGCTTAAAACTCAGCATAGAAAACTGGACATAGTAAGTTACTAGTTATTTTATTTTCTTATCCTGACCCTGTTTGCATATCCCGCCATGATTCCACTGGCACAATATCTGAACCACAGGTTGGGAGTAAGTAACTATAATACTATTAATAATAATACCTAGTTTCCCTCAAGCACCTAGTCAAATGCCCGAGCACAATCGGCCCTCTCATGTTGTTCATCTATTATATGTGTTTGACACCCGTCATGTGTGCTCATGCTAGACCGATAATGCACTCTCCCATTTTTTCGGCTCTTGCTATAACAATGAGGTCGATGCTTTTACATTTCGTCGTTTAGCTGGGAACCTCCTCCGTGATTTAGTACTTGTAGCTGTTCAGGTTTTATTGTCTTGTCGAAATTGCCACTTCAGTCGATGCTAAAGTGCCATTGTACCTCTCATTTTCCTTTGCATTTCATATCCATGAAAATTACCTTTACCTATGCATATGTTTGGTCGGATTACTGAATATGATGTTTTTTGGAGCAGCTGGAAATAAATCCAGCGAGGTATTTACCTCACCTAAACTCCTCACAGCTTTCAAGTGAAGTTGTGAAGGTCAGTTTAAATCGCCCAATGATGCAAGTACTGTCCGAACTAATCAAGCATCTGATCAGAACGCGACTTTCTCTTACCGGCACCCTGGTCGTGGATAGAGACGTCGCTCATTCCAAAATCAAGGTACGTTTTGTCTTCGATTTTCAGTTAGAAGTCTTTCTCATTAGACTGCTTTTTTTAATTTATCCACTCAGAGTAACAGGTTCGATGCCAGTTGGAGAATATCGATAAATGGTCAAGCTCTTTACCATACCAAGAAAAAACTTTCGAAGATTTTGCTGCATTTTTAGCTGCATTTTTCCAGGAAACACAAATCACAGTACGTTTTCACATTTTGCTGGTCAGTACTGCGTATTAACTGCGTTTTCACCGATTCACTCACGTAAATTTACTGGAACAATGAAAAAGCTTTGAAACCAACAGCTAATTTCTCAAGGAAGTGAACCTCCTCTTCCTATCTTCTAGAACGGCACAGCTGTTACGCCTGGCTTAGTCAGAACGAATGACAATCTCCGCAAGTTCTACCCCCGAAAGAGAACGTCACTTACTTGCGGCTCATCATCACACTGACGCACCCAAATCTAAGAGAGAGATATAGAGAGAGAAAGAAGGTAATTGATAGAGTGCTTTTATGACCTAACAAATGAGTAAGAAGCTGCACAGCCTTGATTACATACCTAGGCTAGAGACGTATGTCAACTTGCACACAGCAAAATCCACACTTTTAAAAAAGCAGGGCGTATTGAAACATGTGGGTTCCTTGGGGTGCAACTCTTACAATCCAACCACTACAGCAATAGCCTGGTTAGTCTTGGATGGGGGCTGCTACCTGCTCACTTGTTTTGTGCAAACAGTGACCATTTTATACTCTGTTGATGATCGCTTTTCTATAAAACCTTACGATTTATTGGCAGTGCGGGTGTTTGACCACCACCCTGGAAGCTAGTGGTATATGGATTTATACCGATTAACTTTAAACGAAGTTACTTACCAATTGTTTTCATTTATCCTTCCTTATTAGCATAGGACCCAATTCTTGCACTTTCAGTCTGTGACCCGACGTAGACCCATCAAATTCTGCCGACCGTATGCCATACAGTAAATACGAAAGTCTAAATAGGTATCTTTTCAGCCAGATGAGACATGACCCCACTAAGCTGGTCCGATCATAAGGTACAAATGAAATGTAGCCTGTTATTGCAGGACTGCTGGATAAGAGCACGAGTTATTTCTTTTTCATGGATTATTGTCCCATTGATTTTGTTTCACAAGTCTTCGGGATGGACGATTGTTGCAAGTCGTTGAGATGTAGAGTTGTGAAAATAAAGTTAAATAACAATGTCTGGGGAAGTAAATGACAGTAAGCACATGAAAAATGTAATTGCAAGACTTTATAACTTTGGTATACAACAATAATTTTAAAAATAGTGTTAGTGAGTCACCAAACAAGAAAACACTTTAACGGTAAACGTATGAAGCATTTAGAACAATCGACATGCCTCGCGCATGTGGTAAGACAAGATGATACAGGGCAAATGGAAACACGTACATACATTGGGGAATTAGCTGTACGCCGACCGGCAATAGTGACGCTTCGCTGCCTTGCAACCACCGTCAGCCGCACGTGGGGTACCACACAAGCTCGAACCTGAGCCATCGGCTTACAGGGCAGGCTTGTGATCCTTAAGAGTAGGGGCTGGGTTCTTGTACATCATTACTGCTGCTTTATCACATTGAACTCCGTCGCAGTTGAATAACGACTGTCCACTGTTCTTCCTCGAAATCAACTGAGATAGGTGAGACATTTATCAGAGCTGAGATAATCTCTTTACTTTCCATTTCATATTATCTTATTCATATTGTTGTTGGGAAATACACTGGTTCTTGTTACCTTCGGAAGTACGTTTAAGTGGTTTCACTCAACACTGAGAGTTTTCATCCACTGTGAATTAGCCGTTAGATACCGCGTCTTATTGGCTTTCCGTTTTTGGCATACATCAACAGTCATTAAACCCTTTGTACTCCGCTCACACTTATCATGACTCAGCTGATTGATTTGGTCATACTTCATCTTTTTTGACAAACATGTTTATGTAGCGATGCATCAAACTTCTACACAGTCGATATCACTTTTTACCCACTTACATTATTGCTGATTTCAAAAAATTACAGATAATTGAGCGTCATTGTTTTTTGGCAATTGGTGTTCTGCTAATCCATGTTCTACTTCTCCAAGTAAATTGGGTTCACGTTCCATGACTTTCGACAATACCGACATGTGTATACACTCTGATATCCATGTTATATTGCCTTTAAAGAAAATGACTCTGTGTCACATATTGACTTCAGGAACGCCTAGGCGTATAGGAAATCTATGCCCCAGTATTCTGTGATCACCCAATTTACTATGCCGGTCCAGCGAAAAAATCGAAAGGGTACGCAATTGGATTTTTGGTCCGAAAACTCCCGGTCGGATGGATCCAAATGTGGACAGATCCAAGGTTGGGAGTAAAATAATGCTGGCCAAAGGCAAGCGATCCAAACTGGTTAGGATGTTTTATTTTCCTCACGAATAGCAGGATTTTAGTTCCAATTATTCTAAGGCATTCCTCCAAGTAGTTCACAATCTACATAGTAGAACCTGGTCCTGAAAAGCACTAGACGCGTTTCGCCCCATTAGGTCTCAACAGTTTGTTCCCCTCCGTGTCTACATTTGGTTACTCATTTGCAGTCAATTAGTTCCTTGCACATAGAAATATTTATTATGAACTTTGTGGAAGCGAAGTCCTCTATGCTCTAACTATTACTGCAGATGCCGTAATTTGGGTTCTTATTTCCCATTGTCTACGTCATAACAAATAGGATTCTGATAAATGTACGTCGGTTTCTGAAAATATACAGTACGTTCAGAACTATACTGTCAGCAATAGATCACTTTTTGTGACAGGGGCTGTTTACCAACATTTAAAGAGATGGTGTTTTCGATTCCACAGCTTGATCGTTCCTCACTCATATTAATCGCTAAACCACACTACTGTATCCTATTTGCTGTGTTCAATTCATGCTAAGGACTAGTGGGTACGGAAGTAGCTCAGTCGCACCAGCTAACGCTTCGAAATTTCGCGCCACTTAACACCCGTGTATCAATTTAAGTTAGGTATTGCGGGCCAGCAGCTTAGGAGTTTCCCACATCTACCTAAATTGTATAGTATGTGTGAATCAATCAACAGACCTTTATGTGTTTATCTTCATAATTGTTGTCATCTACACATAACATAAATACCAACTAAGCATTTACCCACTTTCCTTTCCAATTAATTTAGCTATCGCAAAAAAATTGACTCTTAGCTCGAAAGGAAAAACAGTGCTAGCCTGTGACGTATTGCGAACCAACACCTATAGTCGTAAGCGACCGGATGATATAACACATGGCACCTGGCTGCTGGTTTTTTGTTTATTGCCTAAAGCTAACTGCGCTCTTGGTAACGAGATGCATTGAATCCAATTATATATGATCACGCGTTAACAGAAATACACGGTTAAACATTAGGAGCACGGAATTTTAATTCAACAATAAAAATGACAAAATTTTGAGGCGGCAGAGTTAGACAAGATGGAATGTTAACACTTGGATATAAGAATTCGGTTGCGTTAACGTCACTGATTGCGCGATTACACCTTGTCCAGCCTAGTCGCTTTACTCATGAAGACGGTACACAGGAGCCTAAGCAAGCTTTTAATTAATAGACTGTGTTTTTATACTACGTGACTGTATTGACTAATGGCGTATTTCGTGCTGCCTATACAAAGTACATTTTATGGGAGACTACCTAATGTACAGAGTTGCTTTCCTGTTCAGCTGCGAACGACCTTGCAGGAAATCAGTCCAATTACGATTAGGCGCTTAAGATTACAGCTTGCTTAGCGCTTTATCAACCGTCGCGCAGCTAGGAAACGTGTCTCCGTATCTGCTGCACACAGCAGCGTGCGAATTAATATGTGTTACTTCTAGAAACCCTATTTTTCTTTTCACCCGTCTGCTTTACACGAGCATGGTACATACTGCACTTTCTACTGGGTGACAACAGCTACCACACACCGAGAATTTTTATCTCTGTACTCGCCAGCTGCATAGATATCAACATGGTGAAGAATTACCATTTTACCTCATATTATATTGAGGACGCAAAGAAGATTCACTCTAAGAGGTTCTCCGTTGTACGGTCTGCGCCGAAGAATAATCGCCTGCGGCTAACGAGGGCTTTCAACTGGCACATTAGCGGGTGACCGGGACTTGTCTACCGGTTATCCTAGACGCACCGAAACCTGCCGCACATTGCGCGCCCTACGAAAACCCGAGCAATTCTAACCGCAGTCCGGAGATTCAATCGGATCTCACGAGATGCACTACGCAAAAATGCGCGGCGCCTACCTACCCCAACTTGCATGGCGATTCACCGGATTACGCGCAGACTGCGGATAATTGAATGATCGATACATTCGGACCAATGTTTGAGAGCATCATTTTTGGCGTAAATTAGATGCTTGTTGGCTCTGTATTAACATATGTTTAGCCGTAGTACTAAACATACCGTTACGGACATGGTCTACTGTGGTATAACTGAACGTCGCGTTGGCCGACAAATGTACACGTGGTGCTTAACTGCTGCTATTTGCTCGCAGTTATGTTCGCATCAAAGTAGACAGACTGATGTACACGTGAGCACCATGTTTTCGATGTGCTCCTTCTAGTATCAAATATAATGTTTAAAAGTGGTTATCTTGGGAACGCCCCCGTAGAATAAAACAGACTCCAAAAAAAGCACTGTAGGAAAAAGCAACAATTTCAACTATACATTTTACGAATCAAGCCAGTCCATAACGGAATCAAGCCCCTCCTTAAGAATATTTAACCCAATTTATAAGCACATCAAGTTGAATCCATCGTCTTGACCAATTGCAAATCAGTACAAGAATACTCAGAACATCTGTATCGGTTGGTGCAGCGGTTAGACTGCTGTCAGCCAACAAACCACGTGATGCACAGCGGACGTGAAAGCAACACTTGAGATCATTCAATGTAGGATAGGTGCGGACTAGCACGCGGCATCTATGTACGGTTGAGAAAGTACTGTAACTTCCACCCACTCACTTAAGCGGCATCAAGAAACACAATACAGAAGTGGGCGGACATCCGCGTTCATAGTGCTCACCGTTACATGCAGACGACCGGACATGAAACGTACTCTACAATGAGACAGTATCGATTGCCTTTACTGAAGCAAACTGAAGGTCCGTTTACCTCACGTGGTGTGACTTGGACTTAGCGATGTCTACATGTGATCGGTTGTGGTTAATAGTGGCTAGGTGAAATAATTAATGCGTGCAGTGCTCCACTACGCGCTATCAGGGAACAATGCGTTAGTTATCGGTGGGTGTGGCCGAATTACCTGTTAACTGCAGTTGATCGGCCTTAATGATGAGGTTAGCAGCAGCATCTGCACAGCAATGCATGATGCACTGCACCGAGCTTTGCGGAAGAGTACCGCATTAATGGCGATAAGGTTACCGGGTTGGCAAAAGTTCGCATTTCCTGGTCTATTTGCAATCGTTAGTACAATGTAGCCGTTGACAGGGTGAATGAATTCGTTTGTAAAGAACCGTCATGAGTTCGTGTGAAAAGAAGACGAAAGGATAATCTATGTTAACGTTAGCGCTCTCCTCATCAAGATGCCGAAATGCGACGCACTGGGTATGGTGAAACACTGTTTGACTGAAGAGATTATCCTAAGGAGTTGCCGACAATTAATTTGGTTGAAACAACCGAGAGTAAGACATTGCGCGGCATGTTGTTCTAGCTCGAGTTTCAGTGGGAAGTAGGCACTCAAGAACATGATGTTATCATTAGATCGCCATTGTCCACTATGTTGCACATAGTATTGGCAAACTCCAGTAAATGGCCAAAGGTTGTTGGTATCAAGTGGATAGCACATTTTGAACCCAAAAGTGGATAAGGAAAACCAGTTTGTGAGGAATCTGAAATCGCCCACCATAGTAGCACATCGCCATTCCTTGACTGCTCTGTTTGCAAGAATGATTAGCTTCCGAACCGATATCTCGTCAACCGACGGACACAGATGGGCCACAGCACTACAATTCCGATCTCTGTGTTTCACAGATAATGCCATGTGCACGGAGAAGGAAGTAGACAGTAAGGTAATTACTGAATAGTGGACACCCGAAACCCGTAGTGAAAAACACGTTTCACAATATGCTAAAACAACATTGCAAATATACAGCGAAATGGATTGGGACGATATAAATATTATAGATAGAAGGAACTTCCTTTTCTTTTCCGACGGCACTAACCAAGGAATAAAACTCGGGATCCGTTCTACAATGGTGTATCTGAAAGACACTTTTTGTGGATAAGATGACTAACGGTATTCACAAATGTATTCATAATAACTGAATATGTGTGTATAAGAAATACCTCAAGCGAACTGCACACAACGCTGCTGGAACACCTGAGGCGCATGTCACGGCGACGTCTAAGTATAATGCTCTACTGTGAGATTCAGCGGTAGTAACGCACCTGTTAGTTACGGTGCATGTAAGGTGGCCAGATTATTGATGAGCCAAACCGAGACGCTTCAAGATTTCTTGCACGGCAAACCGAGATATTTAACCTACCCCCGTTTGCTTCTGCACATGCTGATCCTACGATACATTGTAAAGATAAGTACATACGTTTCTTGCTTTGATGCAATAATAAAAGTACTTGCGTTATTAGGCAGTACAATGGTTACGCTATTGAAGTTTTAAATAAATAAGTAAATGGCATATTCACGGTTGAAGGAGGCACACAAGTGAAGGCACGACTAAATATACCTACAAACATAGCTGCTTTGGAACAGTAAAATATGTGGTTAAAATAAAGTACAACCAAAATTTTCGTAGTTTACTCACTTAAGAAGTTCGTGGGTTAATGGTGGGATCCCGGAAATATATGGCGCTCTTTTGCGAAAACTCAAGGTAATTACCATGGCGGCAATAGCCAACGGTCAGCATGATTTCGCCATGTTGTAATCCATGGTTTTGTGAGCACAGGAGCCAAAGTAAAATGTCGGTACAAGCGTTTGTGATTAAAAGTTGATGTATTGCTTGACATAATATTATCTGGAACAATAGTTACCGAGCAATACTTAAATAAAGAAGGAACGAAATTTTTTATTCTCGACAGTGCGAGACATGTCTGCTTAGTCATGCTCATGGAGACACAACAAGGACTGGTTAATGTAAAATCCGCACGAGTTTATAAGTAACATATGGATCCATGTGTTAAGTGTGCGTGAACGTGTTGTTTTGTTTGCATTTGTGAACATGACGTCGTACTTGTGATTGTTTTCGGTCAGGTGTAGGAAGAAGAGAAATGAACTCTGCGTACTGGATGACCCACATTCGTGGATTGGGTTAAACCATCCAGATATGTAGGAAACAGTGAGTTTAGTTAGCGGCGAGTCACATCCGCCACGTCACAGTGTAGTTAACTTGATATTTGTGGTGTTTTATAGAAAAAGAACCCTTGCCAGGCGAAAACCCACCATGTCTTGAAACACTGTCGCTGAACTATTTGCAGGAAGTGGGTAAACCCGAACCAACCAGCTGACATCACGAAGCGGTTGTTTGCTTAGCTAGATGAATGTATTTTTCGTAGTAGATCTGAGCGCTGCATTAGCATGTCGTGAAGTTGTTCGGAAGGAAAGGTGACTTATCAATGTACGTCTGTGTGGGTGTTCATATAGATTGTGTTGGCGCCAATCAAATTTGTCCTTCATTGCCGCGCCGTTCTTGTTAAAATAAGACCGAAATAATTAGGCCGGCATGTTTTGCGGGATAATCGACTGCGTAGGTGGAGAAGGTGGCAAGGAAACATTTTATTACAATATGCAATGAGGGAAGAAAAGCGATGGTGAGCTTCTTGGAACTTTAGTGGGGAATGCCTGCATATTGTCTAGTTTGGTGGGAAAACCATGTCTAAACAAAAGTGTAAGATGACTACTCAACTGGAGAGCGATTTACCATTCATAAATAGGCCACGCGCGACAACGACTCGCAAGTTGAATTCACTGGACGCTTAAATTGACGATTTCCACTTGGATTTACTTCATTTCAACCACCCTATGGGACTTGTAAAGCAATCGTTTTTTCACCTGTAATATATCATTGTTTATTGTTCAAGTTGGGATTGACAAATGCAAATCGAAATTTTCTATGGTTCAGGATGGCAGATCAGATCTCATGAAGCACTTAAAATCGGATAGTTCTATGACAACGGTGTCTGCAGCAGCTTCTTCCGCCTTTGAAATAATTATTTGCGATGAACAACGTTGAAACACAGAAGCCAATTTAGCAGCCGCAGAAGGTGCCTTCTGTTATCACGCTGCATTTCATAACCACGGTTTCCACTCCAGGAATTGTATCAGAAGTTGGTGGAGAAATTGTTTGAGCGGAACTTTGCATGTGTGCGCACATAATGTGTGGCGTTGATAGTAATAATAATAATGCTATTAATAAAAATAATAATAAGGATAATAATAAAAACCATAAAATAACTTATGTCCTGTACCTGTTTGCCAGATAAACTTCAAGCGAACCATGATAGTAAATTTCGTGTCAATGTTCACAGACGCCTCAAGTCTCAAGGAAGTAATGGTGTTCGCATTCCTTATGAGATATATTGCGGTTTTTGAGTATTAAGGTCAAGTTCTTAGACCTGCATTCACTTAGTAATGACACGTCGGACACCATTTGTCAATTTATAAAGCATGTGTTTGAACATAATACTATGAGCTGAAACTTGTGGGATTTTGTCTTGACGACACGAACACACAGTTCGGTCGCGTTCAGAGGAGAAGACAACATCAGGTATTTGCGAAAGTGAAATCTTCTAGTAGAGAAACACTTGCGGGATTTGGCTGCGTGGCTCACATTGTCCACAACACACTGCAAACGCCAGGTGACTATCGGCTTATTGACGTTGAAACAGTTGAGGCAAAAATATGTCATTAATTTTACATTTACACTGCTCGTGTTGAAGAACTAAAGGAATGCTGTGACTCTACAACGGCGCGATACCAACGCATTTTAGGATACGGGCAAACCAGATGGCTTTCAGTTATGTCAGCAGCGGAGAGAATCCAGAAGTTCTTTTCGGTCTCGAACTCTTATTTATGTCTCGACAGAAGTGTTCTACATTAGAACAATATGCCTTCTAAAATCTCTACCCGGAGCTGTGTCCACTCTTTCTATACCTACGCCTCCCTGGGACTAATGCACTTACTGTCAGAGTTCAAATCCAGTGTTGATCTTGTATTTATGTTGCTGCACCATCTTACACGACCCATTACCGATGGATAAACACAAAAGTCTGTAACACTTTTCACTGGCCTTCAAAGCATAGATTTCGTTTCGAGTTTTTCACCTCCTGCATGTGTACACCAGAAGGATACAAGATGTTTACCATTATCCAATTTGCCATCGTTCCGCATGGATTTATCTTGGATTTACCGTCCATACTAGGTATACTTCATTGAGTTCACTGCGTAAACCCTCTTTTGCTAACCATATTTTTATGTTTCAAATTTTCACCATTACCTCCTACGGGACCTGTTAAGCATTACTTATTTTATCCGTATAGAAACATTGTTCCATTGGCCACACAGGGATAATTTGTTAGATGATTCATCCAGTAAGCGCATCTTCTGTAGTTGAATTTTCATAATACATGCCTTTTTGGATACGCCATCTAAATGTTGACTTGACGCGTGTGTAATGCAGGTGACCAATAATCTGAGCACACTCCTCAGGTGAGAGCCTTTTCTAGCGAGATAAAATATGGGGTGGAGAAGACGCATCATTTTGACATTAGAACCAGACTGACGGTATAACAGTACATGGTGTTGTCGGTTTTTCCTTTGGAACGCGAAAACTAAAACTCGACCGGAAGGACTTCAGTGATCAGACGTGTGCATGTTTGCATTGCGTGTGCTTGATTTAGCACATCCGTCCGCGTGATGGGGCTTCGCACACAAAAATGCTCCGCCAAAGATTTATGCCTAGATCAGAATGCGCAATTCTAATGAGACAACTAAAGTTTGACAGGTCCGCCGTATGAATGTGATTAGGATATAAACGCATCTGCTATTTTAACACCAAGGACCATAATTTGTTAGGCGGAGATTCTGGAGCTACTGCGAGTTACTTACAGTTTAATACGTGCTTTAGTTGTTGTGAAATAATGACTGTGGATCTTCCCCATTGTGTGCGTATATCAAAAACGCGGGTTCGATTGCACATGAGGATGTATCCTTGCATAAGCAAGAAAAAAGCAGATCAGAAAAAGACAGACTTTGATTGAGTCTTACCCATGAATGTTAAGCACATTGTGCCCTAGCCCATGCGGTTGTGTGTGCTATAACCAAAATGGTCCGGTAAAACTTTAAGGCGCCGGTAAACGTAAGGGTGACAAATAAGTTAAAATCACAAGTGTAGGTGCAGTTGGTTCCCATAAAATTTATTAACCCATCAGTTTGAACTTTTTGATTTGGCACGCGTTCATCGTTATCACTTGGTTCGGTCTGAAGCTGTGACCTCACGTGTATATTTTGTGCCCTGGTTTGTTGAAGAATTGCTTTTGATGAGAACAAGGTGCATACCCGTAGAAAACCGAGACGTTGAGTTTACTGGCTCCAGGTGAATAATGCCAAATGCCTGAGAATACGATTGCACATTCCTCGTAACGGTGCAAGGCTAAAATGTGGTTTCATCCAGTGTGGAGCGGTCTACGCCGATGCCACCGCATTTTGTCGGATTTTTGTTTTAACTGCCATGCGCAGGTTAGGATTTCATAGCGTCATGCTTTAAGCCAGCCACTGTGTTAAAATAATTACGTCGGATGCGTCTAAAAGTCATTACGTTGCAGAGTTTGAAGATGAATGTAAAAGAAATATAGATCAACCTCACATTGTTATATATTTATTAACATCTACTTAAGTACCATTGGATTGTTTTGGATTCATGGCTTAATGTCTCTAAACTGTAAACTTTTACTACTTCTCCCTGTACTCATACGTACTACTTTATTTCGTCAGTATGAATGTACTGACGGCTGCTTTCATGTGAAACAACTACTACCTTCTATTTTGCATAATTGCGTTGCCTTTCTAACATAAAGCGAAAAGTAGTTATGATAAATGAAACTAGTGTTTGGTGGAAATTCATTATTTGGCCATTATGATTACAAGTAATTTGTAGGAAAAACATTCGTTAGAAATTTGACGGAATTAAAATCAAGTACAAGCTTTTCCTGTTTCGCTTTCCCTTTCCTGCGAATATTGGTTATAACCAAAACAGCAGCCAGAGGTCGATTAAATAGGACATGAATTTCGTTGAATAATCTGAAGTCATAAATACAAAAGAGAGCAGAGTGTACGACGCGATTCGTACAGATTACGATGGTTATGCCAATCGCCTCGAATACATTAATGTTGTAGGGATAATAAGGTCTAGACTAGCGTTTATCGTAAACATTTTTCGATACACATACCAGCAAACATAAGCCCCCTGGATCTTCAGCATCAATTTATTTCCTTATTTAGGATCCTTTCTAGTGCAGATATGATAGTGAGAAATACTAAGACCTTTCACTCTGGATTGGGTCCCAAGTGATCTGAATGACGCAATTTAACTACAAAGTCAGCGAAGGTTATGATTGGTCATTTGCGTTGTAGCGAGAGAAAACTGGCAGGTGATTCAAAAAGTGGCAGTTAACTAACATATATTCTATCAAGCGCATTTGCGGAGTTTAATAATCCAGTGATTATGACGATAACCGCCACCGTCTTTGTGCATCGTACTACTCCCATCCTTCATCTATATAGCTTATGCCGTAAATTTGGCCCAAAGTCATTTCACTTATTTTTGATAACCACAACAGTTGATAGTTATCAATAAGCTAAAAACTTTTATTTTCCCGGAACCTTTTTACATGTACACTGTCAACTTCTTCCAACAAAGGGTCATTTCATATAGACGATAAAGACGGATCATCTACGTCTTGCCAGGTAGTATGGATTTGTTTTAACACGAAATCTTTATGTCGAAACTCGTTTAGTATGAAAATTACCTTACTAATGTCTCACGTGGAAACAGGGAACATAGAAAGTGTACTTTCGCAGTAGGCCTACAAAAAAGTTTTCAAAACATTTTCTCCAACGTGACCAGTAAATGAGCATGATAATTAATCAAGCCTTTAACCGGTTTACGCCCTTTCCATGGCGTCCATTTACCTGTGTTCTTGGTACCCGGAAACAATACTTGACTATTCAAATAAGTACTGATGTTTTCCAACACAATGACCCTAAGTACCTATAAGTGCATCCGATCAATTCCATGCAACATGGCACTTATCGTTTAACACACTTAAACAATGCCGTACAAACTATTTTATCTGGTGCCAAAATAAGACCAATTTCTCAGTTGTTTACTCAAATAAAACGTTTATAGTTTTGCATAACTGATATCAGA
>CALYDF020005073.1:0-14737 GCA_944474145.2 Dicrocoelium dendriticum | reverse complement strand
GAGACAAGCGGCCAACTGGCTTTACTAGGCCTTGGAGCACACATGTATTGGCCGCCTACGCTTTCTTCTGCATAAGACACGCATATCTGATCCACTACATCTAAGCCTATCAAGCTAGCGTAGTTCGAGCCTCGCCATACAATTAGGTGCTTGTAGAGTTCACATAAGTCGCGGTGTTAGCTCTGGCATAGCTGTACTTGAGAGCTGACCAGGAGTAGGATGGTCCATACATGCGCGAGAGATTTCAGCAAAGTCCACCCGGGAGCAAAGGGAAGGTAGAGTGGGGAAGTGTGTTAGGGAGTGTGCGTCGAGGGTGTGTTTTTGGCTGAGACCTGTGTACGTCTATAGAGGCGTTAGAAGAAGTATTCTCATTGACTTGCCACAATGTTATGGCTAGGAGTCCATTAGCGATTGTGAGAACATCTTACAGATCGAGGATAAGAGAACGAATAGATGACCGTATCCGTGCCACTCTGACTCATGTAGAGCAATGATCAAGTCATGAGAAATCATCTATCTCCGTGTATGTAAACTACTCTAACCTGCAAACTACACAATCTATATCAAAATCACACACACCATCTTAATATTTCCATCTAATTACAGCACCTTCAATATACACACATTTTTATCATACTGAAGCGGAAAATATATTCGCCTCATGAGCACCCATATATAGACACACACCTATCCCCCCCTTAATTTTCATTAATAATTTTAGAGTAAAGCCATTTAACAACATTAACATATATCTTTTAATACATTAATACCGACCCCCCCACTCCCCCCCCCC
Organism: Dicrocoelium dendriticum; assembly: GCA_944474145.2. NCBI lineage: Eukaryota > Metazoa > Platyhelminthes > Trematoda > Plagiorchiida > Dicrocoeliidae > Dicrocoelium > Dicrocoelium dendriticum. The sequence goes on along the minus strand of CALYDF020005073.1, from coordinate 13,944 downwards.
CCCCCCCCCCCCCCCCAATTCCGCTAATATTTCAATCCCCCATCACCCCCTAGCCCTAATACCCTTAACCACGTCCATATTTTTAAACCCTCATATGAGATAGAGAAGTGCAATCTCTCTCCTCCTGGTAGCCGGTGGTTGAGAATTCCGAGCGCTAGAGAGCTGATCAGATCTACACGTACATATGATGCTAACTACTAGTGAGTATCTAGTATATTCTCCCACTCTCCAATCACACCCCAAACCCCCCCCCCCCCCACCCCCCCCCACCACCCCCCCCCCCCCCCCCCACGCCTGATCTCTATCTTAACGAGTCTATGTGGAGTCCATTATAATGTCTGCATGGATTGCTCATTGAGTGCCGGGAATTTCTCGTCCGTGTTGGGAACACTCAGGTCAGTCCTGGTAAATGAAGGGCACGTAATTGCATCGCGCTATCACGCCACATATCTAGCTTCCACACGAGGTGTTTTCGCGCAATCACAGTCCTAGCTAGTTGCGCGTGAGAGACTATTACTGATTAGATAGGCTTGTATTCGCCACTCACGTATTCTCTCTTTATCCGCTATGCTGACATGTCACGTCATTATATGTACGGAGAATCACTCCCGCTGTTACCACCCCACCCCCATGACACATGGACGACTAGCAGTCTACTATTGAGATGTTATCGCCGTGCGGCTCTACTTAGAGACTACGTCTCGCACATTCGAAGCGCACCATTGCGACCGTCATAGCTAACTCCTAGTTACGCGCCATTAGGCTAGTGCGCTTACCCTAGCATGACTCTCCAGTAACTTATGCGCTCATCTGTGGTCTCCTAGCCTTACTAGGCCCCCCCCCCATCACCTAGGAGACTTATCGTTCATACGTCACTTGAATGTGAGGGTTCTGTTATATACAGCGCAACGTAGACATAGACTACAGCGCATCGCAACGTCAACTGTACGGCCGCTGCATACCATTGATGGCTAGCTCGGTACTGAGATACTGTTGGAACGGCCTCGCTATGTTACCCTGAAAGATACTGTATACTAGAGCAATAGTCTGCGCGGACACGATGTGCCGCTTGATCTCGTCTACCTCCTGTTTGCCCTCTCTCCGCCCTCCCCCTCCCGCCCCCCCCCTCCCGCCCCCCTACCCCACCCCCCCGGAACTTAGGTTTATCGTCTGTTACTGTCCACTCTATATATGCACTCTTGGCCTCGGTAGCGACATGATCACCACACTCGCTTTATTCAGGCTACCTGGTTACAAGTCCTACACCATAGTTGTTCCATCGAGTCTTTTAAACAATCAACGCTTGCAGCAATGATTGCAACGTCAGACCAGGAGCTTACAGCGCGACTATCTCCGTCGATACGAGACGGCACAGCAGCGTTAGTTGTGGTGGCTGAGGCCTCCAGTAGCAGGTGGGAGTGATTGCCCATAAGTATTCTTGCCTGCCCTAGAGACCTGACACATACGTTGCTACAGCTAGGTGTGTCTTATACTGGCGTGCTGACCTCACATGGAATCTCCGGGAGAGTGAGCATGCACTGGATATGCAGCTTAGTTAATTCGACGCTCTCAGCTGAGTTGTGACTGCGACAGCGCATGATCGCGCTACTATTACAGGTCAGCTTATCAAGTATCAAGAGGCGAGATCCGAGCTATCTCTCTGCGCTCCTTAAGCGATATCGCTAATCTGAGCCTATTCGTGGAACGTCGTCCTCCGACTCTACTCTTTTCACAGTACTACGTGTCCAGATACCAGCAACTATGCTTAGGTGCGTACGTTGTATACCTGCTGTGATTGTGTCCCGTCGATCGCACGTCAGAGTCTCAGATTGAACTAAGTGACCTCATGCAAGCGTGCTAACCCTAGCACAGCTCAAACGCCTATCCATCTTTCGCTCACCGCCCCCGATCCGATACTGTACACTTCAATCGACTTAGGAGCTCTAGCCACTTACGACCATGTAAGCGCTCTCCTCGTCACAGAGGTTTGTAAGCAACTACGGGATCCACGCAACTCGTTGTGACTGCATGTTCACTCGTCCCTTATTGCTCCGTCTCACGCTGAGTGTAGCCCTCAAAAGTATACTAACCCCGTGGACCGCTCTATCGGCGTCTTCAAGGGCGATCTCCAGATTATGGAACTGTTCGCTACCCTAATCCTGTTTATGTAACCACAAATCTACGTCCATGTCCATATCTCTTTCTAATCCTCAGTCAAACTACACCTGCCTTACGATGTGAGGCCTCTATCCCCACGTTTTAAGGCCCGATAGTCACGCATCGCTACCACGCCACCTGAAATGCCGGTCGAATCTTTGTGTCTCTCCCACTAGCATAATACACACACTAACTTAGTTTGGCTCCAGCCTTGGAGTCCGCTCCTCGAACATGTATATTATGTAACCCACCCTTATCCTTTCATAATAACGCTTTGAACTTAATACCCCTTTCACATTCCTAAGCACTAGCGTGCTATAGCTCCTTATGACACCGTATTGCTGTGCACTAATTGTCACTGTTACAGACTAGGGGATAGTGATTTCCCCCTTTCTTATCCAGTCCTTCTGTGAGCACATGAGCCTCACCTTTCGCTAACGCACTTTGTCACGTATAGTTTCGTATGTACAACTGCAAGTATCAGGCTACGATTACCGCAGATGTTATATCGTCATTCGGGCCAAGCCTCGAGTTATAGTTTCTTTGAATAGATAATGGGGGTTGGATGTGGGATGTAGGTTAGAGGAGACCTAGAATAACACACTATCTGTAATCAGAACAGTCTGGTATTCTCTGTTATCCTGTCTGTATCTCTCTATATAGATTAGTTGGCGGACGCCACGCCGTAAGCCGTTGTCCCCCCCACACCCCCCCTAACCCCCCCCCCCCCCCCCCCCCCTCCCCACCCCCCACCCCCCCCCCCCTTTTTCTATTTCTCGCCCTATGACTTCTCAGTTAGCCCGCTCCACTATATGATTAACCTACCTAACATTTCTGTAATGTCTGCTTGTCCCCTCCCTTCCTACCCCCCCCCCCCCCCCCCCCCCCCCCCTCCCCACATATATCCACCCATCTCCAGTCCCCACCCCCCCCCCACCACTACTACCATAGATGGCAGTTACATGCTGTAAGCTCCCCCCCCCCCCCACCCCACACTCCCAATCCCCCATCCTATCCCTTCGTTCTATCCTTCTTTTACCCCCCCCCCCCCCCCCCCCCCTATCCCGCTCGGCACCTGCCTCACCATTCATCACGCGTGTCATGCAGCGGGACAATGCTATATGCACTCTTACACATGCTGTGGTTTCTTCGACCACGATCTATATGATGTCTGATATTGGTCACGAGCATTGCAGCGTATATCATCCATTATATAAGTACGGAACCAAAATATTTGGTATATCAGCACTGCAGGATGTATTTAAACTGGATATGATCTAGTTTCAGACATGATGATTTAAAAGATCTTCAAAACTGCTGAAACGTAAGTCGTTGTATTGTAGTCACATACCATAAACACTTATATCATGGAATGATAAGTCGATCGCCTGCTGCAGTGACGCTCCTCTCCGCAAGTCAAGCCAATGCTCGACCGCTCGTGAATGCATACTTATAGCCGATTACCTATTAAGATTTGTAACGACGGCTCCAGTGAGTATGAATAAGTACTACTCTGTACTAGTGATCAAGCGCATTAGGTCGTCTGATGCGACGTTGATCGCTTATCGTGCAGTGTTTCCGTTCAAGCAAAACATGTATGAGTCATAGCTGCTAGGTGTAGCCTGAGATACTCGAATACTTCCCACGTGCATGTAGCTCAGTAAGATCATTCTAGTTCTGCACTCGAGTAACAATTACCCAGATAGGATAGGCCGCATAGATATTCAGGTGACATTCTACGTATCGTGGAGATGTGGTTCGGCCTCATGTTTACAGCACATCTGCGCCTGATTCGTGCAGCGCGATGCTAGTGCTCAGGCGCTTTATTCGTCACAGGGTACGAGATCTCACAACTAAGCAGTTGCTGCAATCGTCATCCACTGAGTTCCATTGCTAGACAAATCTTGTTCGCGCTGTCTGTATCACTGAACTCTCTCTTTGCCTCTCAACCGCATCGGATACGTATCCGCGTATGGATCAATCAACGAGAGCAATGCCACTGAGTTGTGTCTATTCTTAGTTGATTAGATAGTCCGGCATGAGCTGTCAGAAGAATCATCCTAGGATATTCTGCAACTACTGTGAGTTTTGTCATCAAGGGCATGAGATAGACTATCCGACGTGTATGTTTGCTTTATTTCTGCTAGCACTCTCTGTGTTTCTCACAAGATCATAGAGAATAGCAGCAAAAAAGCAGAGGAAATTGCTGTTTTGGTATTGTGAGAAGCGGAGAACCACGTAATTCAGTTTGCTGACTACCGTGGCCAGGCATTAAACTGTGCTGTTGTTATGGCAGACTACCAAGCAGGTGTGCAGAGACGCCTGCGAAATCAATCCAAAGCTAAATTTTTGTCATATACAAACTATTCCCTGAATCTGGATTGTGTTCATGAAGCTTCTTCACGGTTCAATCAGTTAGTTTGGACAGGATAGACCGGCTAATATCATAATTTTTACTTCTAAATATTACCGGAATGTTGTCATTCAAATCACCGGTAGAAGTATCAAATGGCTGTAAAATGTAGTTGGAGTAGTCGAGCAAGCACTGCAAACGGTGCGGTGAATACATAATTGGGACTCGTCACTTGTCCGCACCATTTCACAGATTACTAAGAAAATGTAACCAGAAGATCAGATACATCTTCAAATCTCACCTCGGTATTGTCGTTACCGTTTATTTCGTCTCTGAGCCTTTGAAGATCTGTTCTTATATAAATCAAGGATGAATAGAAACCTTTAAACAAAAGAGGCTGAACCTGCGGCAAAGTTCTGTCAAGTTTACAATGTAACACTATTCCTTCTTCAGAACAGAGAGAAATTGGTTGTCTTTGCAATGGATGTATCGAAGAAACACTATGCTGAGTTGGGGGTAAGCATGGACTGTCGAATACGTCAAAAGAAAATAACAGACGGAGAATTGTTAGATGTTTCCATGATATACCGAAGAGTTAAAACAAGAAATAGTCTCTCATGGACAGTTTGACCGAGAAAATGCTATAGAGTTCAGCAAATTCATGATCTTGAAAACAAATATGCTTCTCCTACACCGTTAAATCTGCTTAATAATAACTATGGTTGCTCACTCAAGGAACCTGAGGAGGATATAGGAAAACAGGAATTCCTTATCCAAAGAAGATTGCAGTATTTTGTGAAAGCTTCATGTGAAAGCTTGATGAATCTACTGAACTTTGAAATTCAAACAAAATTATCACTTTTGGAATCTGCTGCGCATTTTTCTTGCTCGAACTCTTGGCACAGTCAGCCGTATTGGCAGTTCTCCCCATAAAGAGGGATTTCGATAATGGACTGAGTTTTGTTAGTGTTATCAATACGAAAAGTAGCTGTTAATTTTGCTCACTAGTATTGTAACAACACCAATACTTACATTTACGAAAGTACTGTAACTTTGATCCCTGATGTTATATGATTCCAAATATATAAGGTCTGTTCGCAAGTGTATGTATTGTAAGAACACGGGCACGCAAAAGACACGGCTGTAAGGTGAACATACGACCAAGTCACTGGTTCGCTTGATAACATGGACATTCATTCACACACGAGTCAAGCGCATGGACAGGCAGACGGTGACTTGTGATAACCAACCACAACAGTCCTCCACCGCTAAAATAAGAGTATCCATCTTGATAGTGTTCTGCGCTTCGCTTCTCACGAAGTGATCGACATGAATGTATAGGTTGCTCAGCGTGGTCTTCGTTTGGCAATGCTTCTGGCGCTATTCTCAGGGGTGCAGGCGATGGGCAATTTGCTTGTTCCTCTGCAGGACGCACAGGCTGTCGTCGTACTTGGTCCAAGTGACGTTGAAGTATTCACCCATCTTCCAATTCCAATTCCACTGCACTACCTCTTGTCGATCTCGTAATCCCACGGATCCAAGTTCTATCTGTTGGCTTCAGGTTGACATACACTCTGTCGCCTGCCTCAACCACACGATCCCTCGTTTACATGTCGTAGCGTTGCTTCATCACAGACTGGCATTTAACGACCGTACAATGCAGATTGGGTTTACTCAGATTCAACCGAGTGCGCAGACGTCGTCCCATCAGAAGTTCACATAGTAGATGATCCGTGGTAGTGTGTGGCGCAATGCGATACTGCAAAAGGAATTTGTTCAGGAGGGTTTGTAAAGTACTGGACTACTGTTTGACCACACCTGATTTGGTTGTCGCCATCGCTCTCTGCCAGATTATTGGATGAAGGATTATATGGTGCCGAGAGAACATGCTCGATGACATTTTGACGTAGAAATCGTATGAACTAATCGCTGGTAAATGTCGGGCCGTTCTCTGAAACAACCGTACATGATACATTACGTGTAGCGATTAGATTTTTTAAGATGTGCGCAGTGGTCAACCCAGCCATGGATGTGGTTTCCCGAGCTTCGATCCGTTTGGAGTGTGTGTTCACTACAACCAGAATCATGAAGCCGTCGAGGGGTCCACAGAAATCAAGGTGTATTCTGTCCCACGGGCGCGAGATCTATTGCCATAGAGACATTGGCACGGGCTGTGAAGACGATTTATTTTCTTGACAGGTAGCCCACAATTGTACGATTTGTTCCGTCTCATGATCGACTTCCGGCCACCAGAGGTAGTTAAGTGCTAGAACCTTCATGTTTGAATTTCCTTAGTGATCCATATGAAATTCCCGCAGGATTGTTTGACGATACCATTTGGGGACGATAACTCGAGAGTCCCAGATTATGCAACCGTCCTCTAAGGTTAATACATCTCTTCGAGTGTGAAATGCTCTCAGACCTTCATCTACCTTGTCCGACTAACCAGTTAGGATATAATCACACAATTTTGACAGTTCCACGTCATTCCTTATTTCCGATTTTATTTACTTTGATGTCACCGGCGAATCATCCAACCAAGTTATTACTTGTACTAATCCTCTCATAGCTAGCGTGTGGCTGGGAACCCACTGTAATGGAAGTCGGCTAAGAGCATCGACACAATGATTCTCCTTCCCGCAAAAATATTTCAAGTTATGTTGATGGTTAGCGGATAGACTAGCTCAGTGAAGCATCCGGGGCGATGACATTCGGGTTTTCGCTTTTGATTCACCCAGAATTCCCAGTAATGGCTTGTGGTCAGTGTGCATTTCGAATTTCTGACCGAATAGGTATTGATGAAATCGCACAGCCCCAAAAACGACCGCTAAAGCCTTCTCTTCAATTTAGGCGTAATTTCGTTTGGTCTGCGATAGGGTCCGAGAGGAAAATGCAACTGGTTTGTTCATTCCGTTCGCGTCAGGTTGTAACAAGGTGGCTCCGACTCCGCACGGTGATGCGTCACATGTCAGTGTCAAGTATTTTTTGGGGTCAACGTGGGCCAAAACCGGTGGACTGGTCAATGCAATTTTAGCTTGAGAAAAAGCCAATTCCTCCGTCTCAAATCACATTCACTGAGTGCACTTCCGTAACAAACCATGCAACGGGTGTAACATAGGGACTAATTGTTGAAGAAACCTTAAGTAGTGATTGTACATTCAAAAGAAAAACCTAAACTCGTGTTGATTTCTTTGTGGTGCTTTAAGGATAGGCCGGATTTTCTCCTAATCGTTTTCAGCCCCTCAGCAATTATACGGAAGCCCAAATAATAAAAGTGGTGAGCAAAGAATACTCATTTTTCATGCTTCAGCTTCAAACCAGTCCCCTTCAGGCGGTCCACAACAACTCGCAGAGTTTGTAGATGTTCGTCAATTTTTGCCACCATAAACCTGCTGTGATGCTCGCTATTGTTCACTAGAAAACGGCCGGGGCCGTATGCATGCCAAAATTGTACTCTGTCGTAGCTGAACAAAGCGCAATGGGTACTGATACTCGTTATGGTTTTGGCGTCTTCATGTAGTTCGAACTGTTGATAAGCGTGCGAGAGAACCAACGTTTAGAAATATCTGTTGGTACCGAGCTGAGCATAAACGTCCTCAATTTTCCGGATCGGGTATTTTTTTGCCGGAATACTGCAATTGACAGTAATTTTAAAGTCCCCACATATACGAATCGATCCATCAGGCTTGAGTACTGAAACAATTGGTGTAGCCCAATCCGAAAACTGTACTGGCTCTATGACGCCGCTTTTCTGCAGGTGATCAAGTTCCTCTTCTATCTTTGATCGCATCACATATGGAAGCGATCGAGCGATTGATGAATCGCGGTTGTGTGCCAGGTGTAATGTAGATATTACCTTGTCCACCGGTGAACTTTCCTTCATCAGGTGTCTCAAGTACTGGTGCATATTGCTAGAAGAGTGCTTGTGCCTGAAAGCTGATTGATCCAGTCGCGGCCCAATAGATTTGGCCAATCTTCGAGTGCGATGTAAATGGTTCCTCGGGTTGTCGATCCTCCATATGACACCTCAACGTCTTGCACTCCCAGCAGTTTCCCATCACTACTCGTGTATGTACACAATCGCAGAGGCCCCCGCCATATTTTGGTGTGGCTCGTTGAAGCCAATCTCTGTGACCACGTTCGTTCGTTGTACCACGTTACCGCACTGCCCGTGTCAATTTCGAAATGCACTAGAATCTGGGTAACACGAAGCTGCACACGGAATCGCGGTTGTGCACTTGAGGTAGTTGTGTTAAATATATATTTCTGTGGTTCAATAGAAACAAGTTTGTTGTTTACTACCCGGGCACATGGGTTTGTACTGGACCGGCACAAACGGCCAAGTGCCCACGTTTCCGGTATTTGTCACAAACTGCCTATGTATGTCTACATTCTCTGGGATGACTGTGCTGCAAGCCGCAGCGACAAAAGTTGAAAGAGCGAGTGATGCTTTCTTGCAAATTTTGATTTCGACCGTGACATCTAACGCACATAGCTTTGAATTGAGCTGTACATTCTGTAGAAGATGGGCATTAGTTTCAGCAGCATCCATGCCCGTCGCAACATCATAGGCAGTTTCCAAGGTCACTGCTTTATCAGCCAACGAACAGCGCTGAAGGCGAACGTTTTTCATGCAGACCAACAGATGATCCCGAATCACGTCGCTTCGGTAAGTACCGAAACCACCATATTCTGTCAACTTCCAAAGCTCGACAACGAAGGAAGCAACTGACTCCCTCTAACGCTGGACTCCAGTATGGCTGTAAAACAACTAGGGTTTTGGGTTACATTGGTTGGAAATCAGTGTGTCCAGTTCAGTAAACTGTTTGGTACATGGCAAATCGAGAATAATCAGGCTGCGAATTAACTCGTATGTTTGTGATCCCCAGATAGTGCGTAGGATATACATTTGCGTTTCTCGCTGACGATTTCAAAAGCCGCGAAAAAACAGTTCATGCGCTCAAAGTCATGGTTCCAGGAACCGCAAAACTCAGTGTACACTATCAAAATTTCCGATTGAGGATATGAATTAAATAAGCTCTCGCAAATACCGTAAGTAAGAACACGGGCACGTGCAGGACATGGCTGTAAGGTGTACACAACATCAAGCCACTGGTTCGCTTGATAACATTGACATATATTCACACATCAAACAAGTGCATGGTTATAGGCCGTGGCTCGTAAGGACCAACGATAAACGTGTGGGTTTGCTGATTAAAAACAGCAAAGGAGGCGGCAATTCAACGACCGCCTCAGACGGCAAAAGTAGATGTTCGCCACTGCACATACGTACGTAAATGTACACAGTTAGACCCAGCAGTCCTTTCCCGTTTTACTCTGTTACTCGGGTAAGAGGAGAGCGCAATAACTTGCCAACTGTCCGATAGTAATTGTTGGTCTCTATCAAAATGTCCCTCACCCGGTCACATGGGTGTGAACGACCGGAGTGATGGCCGTATGCGTGCATCTGGGTACAGGTGTACTTGCCGGTCTCGCCCACCGTGAAAACGCTGGATAGTAGCGGATGGCTTCGTTGAAGTCAACATTCGGCACGCCACAGGACAATTTCACCGATCGATACATACTGTGTTTCGGCCTGGTTGGAACAAAGAGAGGCGTGCAAAATCAAGCCAGCTGTGCATCAGTACCGGGCTACTGCGATAGAAGTGTGATGCCACTTGGAAGGGCCTAACTGGACTGAGCAAGGAGTGTTCAATAGGTGCTTAGTGTTATCCCAGCTAATGACAAAACGGTTATTGGCAACGCTGCTGTAGAATGAAAGGTAGCTTCCAACAACTAACCTTAGTGAAATAGGCATTCATTACAAGTAGGCAATGTAAATATGAAACGTAACGTTTTGAAAAAGGAGTCTTGGAACCTATGCCGCCTAAAGACTACTCGCTGCAGCATAGCCTATTCTCCCTTCACTGTCTTAAGCGTTCCCCCCAACATATTCACTGATGAGGCAATATTCCATTATCAGGGAACTGAGAAGTTGCATTTCTGGGCAATATATAGTCCTCGCGGATACTGAAATTCACGTATTCCACAAAACGCGAAGCTCATTGGCTCGCAAAACTGATTGACAAATCGTGGGACCCCAGCATACGCGTGTGGGTTCTCACGCATACTGTCCACCACAAACCAGTTATCCCTGTGGTAACTTTGCTGACACATTGCTGCAAACGTCGAATATCAAATTCAAAAGGAGCGATAAGCCACGCTTTCACGATCTATATTCGGATTGCAAAATCGTGGTACCATCTTTCTTTTCCCTTTATGTGACCGGTATGTTATTGTCTAGAAGCACTCATCCAAAGCTTGGTAACACGGTAAAAATACGAAACCGCGTAGCCTATTCTCACACCACCATCTCGTTCACCTCCTCTCCGTATTCCTTAGGCATAACCATGAGAAAAAGTATTGGCATTGTGAACCAGATTGCATAGAAATGGTCAGTCTAAACACTCTCGAATCAGTATCGCTCGTTGGATTCCTTATGTCCCGACGCAACTTTGGCACCATTTGTCCGTACACCAATTTAGTTCAGCAATCAGTCCTAACGGTGAATACGTATATTAAGATAAATAAGATAAAACGGTGATATGTGCGTCGACGGAGAAGGAGTTTAACGTGCACGCCGTCGTTTCGTTTGCAGTGCAGAAATCGCTGGAGGCAATTAGCTAACTTTTCGCCAAGTCATTAAATCATGCTTACCGCCATTTCTCTGTCACTCATGGTTCTCACAGAGTGAAAGAACAGTAGCTGGCAAGTAACGTAGGATCGGGTTAAAATATAGCCATGCTATGATTGGTTGATCAGTGCAAAGGTGTCATCAAGTTAACAACTTTGCTCCTGAATATTCTTGCAAGACTGCATGTGTAACAGAGTTATCGTTTATAGGGTAGGAGCTGTTATTTAGCGATGGAGTGAAGGCGTTTGGCTACAAGATGGAGAATTTTTCACCACCGGTTCTCGTTGGCGACTTCGGCACTTTACTTCAGCTGTTATAGCTTCCACATGATGCACTTGCGCATTAAGCATATACGGTGCGGGATTATCTTAACGAGGTCACCAGGGAACTGTTCGCGGGGGTCCAAGCGATTGGCCTGCCTGGTCACCAGATTTCAACCCCTTGGATTTCTTCCTGTGGGGTTATTTGCGATGAAGAGTTTGAAAGGCAGTGCCTATTTCACTGGAACAATTGAAAGAAAGTATTGTCAACGAATGTCACGCCATTAATACGGAAACTTTGCAAAAACGTTATAGCTAATTGCCTCCAGCGATTTCTGCACTGCAAACGAAACGACGGCGTGCACGTTAAACTCCTTCTCCGTCGACGCACATATCACCGTTTTATCTTATTTATCTTAATATACGTATTCACCGTTAGGACTGATTGCTGAACTAAATTGGTGTACGGACAAATGGTGCCAAAGTTGCGTCGGGCCATAAGGAATCCAACGAGCAAAGCTGATTCGACAGTGTTTAGACTGACCATTTCTATGCAATCTGGTTCACAATGCCAATACTTTTTCTCATGGTTATGCCTAAGGAATACGGAGAGGAGGTGAACGAGATGGTGGTGTGAGAATAGGCTACGCGGTTTCCTATTTTTACCGTGTTACCAAGCTTTGGATGAGTGCTTCTAGACAATAACATACCGGTCACATAAAGGGAAAAGAAAGATGGTACCACGATTTTGCAATCCGAATATAGAACGTGAAAGCGTGGCTTATCGCTCCTTTTGAATTTGATATTCGACGTTTGCAGCAATGTGTCAGCAAAGTTACCACAGGGATAACTGGTTTGTGGTGGACAGTATGCGTGAGAACCCACACGCGTATGCTGGGGTCCCACGATTTGTCAATCAGTTTTGCGAGCCAATGAGCTTCGCGTTTTGTGGAATACGTGAATTTCAGTATCCGCGAGGATTAGATATTGCCCAGAAATTCAACTTCTCAGTTCCCTGATAATGGAATATTGCCTCATCAGTGAATATGTTGGGGGGAACGCTTAAGACAGTGAAGGGAGAATAGGCTATGCTGCAGCGAGTAGTCTTTAGGCGGCATACGTTCCAAGACTCCTTTTTCAAAACGTTACGTTTCATATTTACATAGCCTACTTGTAATGAATGCCTATTTCACTAAGGTTAGTTGTTGGAAGCTACCTTTCATTCTACAGCAGCGTTGCCAATAACCGTTTTGTCATTAGCTGGAATAACACTAAGCACCTATTGAACACTCCTTGCTCAGTCCAGTTAGGCCTGTCCAAGCGGCATCACACTTCTATCGCAATAGCCCGGTACTGATGCACAGCTGGCTTGATTTTGCACGCCTCTCTTTGTTCCAACCAGGCCGAAACACGGTATGTATCGATCGGTGAACTTGCCCTGTGGCGTGCCGAATGTTGACTTCAACGAAGCCATCCGCGACTATCCAGCGTTTTCACGGTGGGCGAGACCGGCAAGTACACCTGTACCCAGATGCACGCATACGGCCATCACTCCGGTCGTTCACACCCATGTGACCGGGTGAGGGACATTTTGATAGAGACCAACAATTACTACTGGACAGTTGGCAAGTTATTGCGCTCTCCTCTAACCCGAAGGCGTGACTCTTGGTCCCCGAGGAACAGAGTAAAACGGGAATGGACTTGGAAACTAAGTACGTTTATAGCTGTGTAGTTTTTGCCTCCAATTTCATTGTTATTCTTGACTGTTGGATAGCGTTGGTAAGGTAAGAATAGACGACTGATGTCAGTAAGTTGTAAATAATTATCGGGATATGCACAGGGCATCGACTTTATTTTGTGGCGAGCCATAATCACGACCTCACATTGTTGATAATCAGAAATAAGTGTTCTTTTATGGAGAGAAGGCTTGCCAAGCGAAAGGCCACCACGTCCTGGAACGTTGCAGCCCAACTCTTTGCTAGCCACACAGGGAGGTTTTTCGGCTACCTTGAGTTCACTGTCTGATATCCATCCTTTGTTCTCCTCGCTTAGCCAGAATTTAGACGCGCTTTTTCCACACTCCAAATTCCCCCGAGTCAGTGCTTCCGCTGACTGGTTATTCAGCTGACACCTCTGACTGTTTTGCGCGTTCCGTCTATCAGCTGCCATCATGCAATGGGCACTGAGCTCCAAACCTGCCCCCTGTGTGCAACCCGTCTGCATTTGGCCTGGACAGAAACCATGTCTGACTCATTGCTTGCACCCCGATTCCGCTTTGTTCACTTGATCCGGGTAAATGTTGTCGTTTTGTGGTCATGGTGCTGATCGGCTTCCCCGACCCCTGGCCAGCTACATAAGTGGACGTTCAGATTTTTATTTGGCTCAAAGAATACGTCAACTGCTCCCCATGTGTTGTATGCATGCATTCAATTCTAAATTTTCACTACCGTTATTTGGCAGCGCATTTAAATCAGTAGGTG